>JAWQFJ010013501.1:10000-40000 GCA_034096865.1 Theodoxus fluviatilis | reverse complement strand
CGTTATGACCGAACGGTAGCCAAGATGGCTTCCGCGATCGTCGCGTATTGCGCTTCTCAACCAAATGAGTAAACCAGCAGCTGCAGACTGCTCGTTCCCTGTGGAACTGATGAAATACGTTAAGCTGTAGCTGTGCATGAATGCTCGGCATCGCTCGAATAAAAATTTATGTCAAAACGACAGTACTAACTTGGTGTAAGCAAGAATAGTTCGATGCTCACTTCAAGGGAGGTTATACAACAAACTAAGGGCTAATGTAAGAAAGAAGAGTTGCTTCCCTTGAAATTGTTTTGCCATAGATCGTGGAAATGTTTGCTCACATCTTGCCCAGTAATTATTTCAGAGCAGTTTTTTATTTTTTATTTTAAGTACAATATCAGCCTAACTTCTTGTAACGTCTCGCATAGGCTGGGTAATAATCACAGGTCGAAATGCGTGCCACAGCGCATATTTGTGATGATGACTTTCTTCCTTTCCCCGAAGGCAGCTATTTTGGCTATATGGGCGCAACAGCATTCCAGCGCGATATCTACCGGACGATACCGGTAGCCGTACCAAGTCGTTCAAGAGATGAACGGTATCAACCAGTATGTACCGGTAGGCCTCTTGAACAGGCCCCTGGATACAAAGCGGTGTTTTAGATCCAAACTATTGCTTTGTTTCTATGCTTGTGATTGAACCCGTGCGCAACATTGGAATTGAGTAGTCTTGTTTGGCCAAAAAGAGAATTTCTGTCAGTAGAATCCGCTAAATGAACCTCTAAGAGATGGGTTTCTAACAAGGTGTAGATTTTTTACTCATCACTGTGTGCAAAGATGGGCATCGACCTTGGCATATTCAGACAGCAAATAGGTGTTCATCACGCCCGTACTCATGCGTGCACGAGGAAACCGAAAAAAGCAAGCAACAGCATCGTAGGTGAGGGGTGGAAATCCCCCAGTACCCCCCCCCCCCCCCCCCCCCCCCGATACCATGTACATTTGCTGAGAAGCGGTGCAAAGGTGGGCCTGATCGGAGTTACTCTCTACTTGTCACTTCTCTTGTTGTGCGTTTTAAAGCCTCGATCTCCTTCGATGAATTTGCACAACCTCTCTGCTAGACTGTTGTTAGCAAGCGATGTAGAGGCCAACCCGGGGCCTCCGCTAAGAAAAAAATCATGTTCGAATCCTGTGAACTCTGAACAACTTCAGTATACTCTGGAGAAAGAAAAAAAACAACAGAGAGAAGATAGGGGAATTATTGTGCTAAGCCTAACAAACCAACTGGAGCGCTGCCTAACAAACCAACTGGGACGCTGCCTAACAAACTAACTGGGGCGCTGCCTAACGAACCATCTAGGGCGCTGCCTAACAAACCAACTTGGGTGCTGCCTAACAAACCAACTTGGGTGCTGCCTAACAAACTAATTTGGGTGCTGCCTAACAAACCAACTTGGGTGCTGCCTAACAAACCAACTGGAGCGCTGCCTAACAAACCAACTGGGACGCTGCCTAACAAACTAACTGGGGCGCTGCCTAACGAACCATCTAGGGCGCTGCCTAACAAACCAACTTGGGTGCTGCCTAACAAACCAACTTGGGTGCTGCCTAACAAACTAATTTGGGTGCTGCCTAACAAACCAACTTGGGTGCTGCCTAACAAACCAACTGGGACGCTGCCTAACAAACCAACTTGGGTGCTGCCTAACAAACCAACTTGGGTGCTGCCTAACAAACCAACTTGGGTGCTGCCTAACAAACTAATTTGGGTGCTGCCTAACAAACCAACTTGGGTGCTGCCTAACAAACCAACTGGGACGCTGCCTAACAAACCAACTTGGGTGCTGCCTAACAAACCAACTTGGGTGCTGCCTAACAAACCAACTTGGGTGCTGCCTAACAAACTAATTTGGGTGCTGCCTAACAAACCAACTGGGGTGCTGCCTAACAAACCAACTTGGGCGCTGCCTAACAAACTAACTTGGGTGCTGCCTAACAAACCAACTTGGGTGCTGCCTAACAAACCAACTGGGGCGCAGCCTAACAAACCAACTTGGGCGTTGCCTAACAAACCAACTGGGGTGCTGCCTAACAAACCAACTTGGGTGCTGCCTAACAAACCAACTTGGGTGCTGCCTAACAAACCAACTTGGGTGCTGCCTAACAAACCAACTGGAGCGCTGCCTAACAAACCAACTGGGGTGCTGCCTAACAAACCAACTTGGGCGCTGCCTAACAAACTAACTTGGGTGCTGCCTAACAAACCAACTTGGGTGCTGCCTAACAAACCAACTTGGGTGCTGCCTAACAAACCAACTGGGGTGCTGCCTAACAAACCAACTTGGGTGCTGCCTAACAAACCAACTTGGGTGCTGCCTAACAAACCAACTGGGGTGCTGCCTAACAAACCAACTTGGGTGCTGCCTAACAAACCAACTTGGGCGCTGCCTAACAAACGGGTGCTGCCTAACAAACCAACTGGGGTGCTGCCTAACAAACCAACTTGGGCGCTGCCTAACAAACTAACTGGGGCGCTGCCTAACAAACCAACTTGGGTGCTGCCTAACAAACCAACTGGGGTGCTGCCTAACAAACCAACTTGGGCGCTGCCTAACAAACCAACTGGGGCGCTGCCTAACAAACCAACTTGGTGTGCCCTAACAAACAACTGGGTGCTGCCTAACAAACCAACTTGGGTGCTGCCTAACAAACCAACTTGGGTGCTGCCTAACAAACCAACTGGGGCGCTGCCTAACAAACCAACTTGGGTGCTGCCTAACAAACCAACTGGGGTGCTGCCTAACAAACCAACTGGGGCGCTGCCTAACAAACCAACTTGGGTGCTGCCTAACAAACCAACCTCGGTGCAGCCTAACAAACCAACTTGGGCGCTGCCTAACAAACCAACTTGGGTGCTGCCTAACAAACCAACTGGGGTGCTGCCTAACAAACCAACTTGGGTGCAGCCTAACAAACCAACTTGGGCGTTGCCTAACAAACCAACAGGGGCGCTGCCTAACAAACTAACTGGGGCGCTGCCTAACAAACTAACTGGGGCGCTGCCTAACAAACTAACTGAGGCGCTGCCTAACAAACTAACTGGAGCGCTGCCTAACAAACTAACTGGGGCGCTGCCTAACAAACTAACTGGGGCGCTGCCTAACAAACCAACTAAGGCGCTGCCTAACAAACCAACTGAGGTGCTGCCTAACAAACCAACTTGGGCGCTGCCTAACAAACTAACTGGGGCGCTGCCTAACAAACTAACTGAAGCGCTGCCTAACAAACTAACTGGGGCGCTGCTTAACACACTAACTGGGACGCTGCCTAACAAATTAATTGGGACGCTGCCTAACAAAATAACAGGGGCGCTGCCTAACAAACTAACTGGGGCGTTGCCTAACAAACTAACTGGGGCGCTGCCTAACAAACCAACTAAGGCGCTGCCTAACAAATCAACTGAGGTGCTGCCGAACAAACTAACTGAAGCGCTGCCTAACAAACCAAGAGGGGCGCTGCCTAACAAACCAATTGAAGCGCTGCCGAACAAACCAACTGGGGCGCTACCTAACAAACTAACCGGGGTGCTGCCCAAATTTTAAAATTAGCCCGCAATCTCGGAGTCGTGTTTAACTCCTAAATGGACTTCTCCTGCCATATTACACGTGTGTGTGCCAGACATGCAATTTTCATCTGCTAAACATCAGCAAGATTAGGAAATACCTGACGCAGCCTGTCATCAAGACTCTTGTCACCAGTCTGGTCCTATCAAGGCTTGACTACGGGAACGCTGTATTGTACGGCATTCCATCAAAACACCTGGATCGACTCCAGGTCAACCAGAACAGAGCAGCGCGCCTCATCACTGGAGGCAGGAAGGACTGTCGAATGACACCACTGCTCCACAAACTTCACTGGCTTCCTGTTCGGCAGCGCATAGCCTTCAAGATCCTCACCAAAACCTTCGAGTGCTGCCAGACCATTCCTACCGCCCCATTGTATCTGCAGCAGCTGCTCTCCCGACACTGCCCCCCTAGAAATCTGAGGTCTGGTGCTTCTCATCTCCTCAGGGTGCCACCGACAAAGTCTTCGTCGGGGGATCGAGCTTTCCGCTCTGCTGCACCAGTCCTATGGAATCAACTGCCAGAGGCGTTGCGTCAGGAGCCAATGCAGAAGAAGTTCGGAGGAAGCCTCAAGACGTGCCTTTTCCGCCAAGCGCGTCTTGCTAACTAAGGGATCCTTGTCGACCCCTACTAGGGACATCCTAGAACCATGGAAAATTCGTGACATTTTTTGTGTGTGTGCATGCGCCACTGAGCAGCCTTAGGGCTGGAAGTGCGCGCAATATAAGTATATTATACATTACATTATTCATAACAAACTGAACTAACTGGGGCGCTGCCTAACAAACTAACTGGGGCTCTGCCTCACAAACTAACTGGGGCTCTGCCTAACAAACTAACTGGGGCTCTGCCTAACAAACCAAATGGGGCGCTGCCTAACAAACCAACTGAAGCGCTGCCTAACAAACTAACTGGGACGCTGCCTAACAAACCAGCCTGGGCGCTGCCTAACAAACCAACTGGGACGCTGCCTAACAAACTAACTGGGACGCTGCCTAACAAACTAACTGGGGTGCTGCCTTTTAAGGCGCCTACACACGTACCGGTTGTCCCCCGGTTTTGCTGCCGATCCGGTCAAAAATCGAAACCGTGGACTAATCCGGCACGGTTCTTGTGACTAGGGCTGGCTCTATTTGTCGACCCCGTCTGGACCGGTTCACATGCCCGGCGACGCGAGATCTCGCGTTCTGGCGACTAGTCGCCAATTTTAATGGCTGACGCTGTCCTCGCTTCGCACATAAAAAGGTGTATTTGGGGATACTAAAAGCCCATCCAAAGAAAATGTAAGCCATGAACAGCATTAATTTATCAAAGCTGTATGTTGAATGCATGAATAGTTCGTGAAAGCTGGTACATTGTACAATTCGCAATGCAGGTCAAACGCATTCACCTACACGCCGAGAAAGCATGTCCGCGGATCGACTTTTATCGTTGCGGCTTCGCTACAGGCAGCTACAGCCTTCACGTCGAAAGCGAGTGTTGGCATTAATTTATCAAAGCTGTATGTTGAATGCATGAATAGTTCGTGGAAGATGGTACATTTTACAATTCGCAATGCAGGTCACACACATTCATCTACACGCCGAAAGCATCTGTCTGCGGATCGAATTTTATCGTTGCGTCTTCGCATTGATTGAGCTGCAGCCTACACGAAGCGTCTGCTGTTGTCATAGTCTCATGAAAGGGACGTAACTCTAAATTCTGACTGCTTCGCGTAAATGAACATTGCTCCAGTTCGTGGTGTGGGTGTAATCGTTGCGTGTGGCTGTCAACCCGCTTTTTACACGCACGGTCAGCCAGATCGGGAGCAAAACCAGCTTGAAAAACGTAACGTGTGTTTAAGGCGCCGACACACGTACCAGTTTTGAAGCCGATTTTGCTTCCGATCCGGTCTGACCGTGCATGTAACAATCGGATTGACAGCACACACACGATGCAGTGAGCGTCCGGCGGAAGGCATGACGGTGCATTTCCAATTTTAAAATGTAGGAGCTTTCACGACCTATAAATGCATTCAACATACATCTTTGATAAATTAATGCTGTTCATGGCTTAAATTTTCTTTGGATGGGTTTCTAGCATCCCCCAAATACAGCGTTTTCTGTGCGAAGTGTAGCCTCGTTCTCGTGCCTAATTACAAACAGTCGAGCCGCAGACAGATGCTCTCGCGTCGCCTGGCATAGGAATCGGGCGAGACTGGGAAGAGCCTGCTCTACTGACAAGAATCGGGCCGGATTGTATGCAAATGAATCAACCGTTCCGATTCTTGACCGGATCGGCAGCAAAATCGGGGGACAACCGGTACGTGTGTTGGCGCCTTAACAAACAAACTAGAGCTCTGCCTAACTGGGGCCTCAGGTCTGTGACTGTCTGTCTCCATGTGTTGTGTGGTGTGTAGGTCTGTGACTGTCTCTATGTGTTGTGTGGTGTGTAGGTCTGTGACTGTCTCTATGTGTTGTGTGGTGTGTAGGTCTGTGACTGTCTCCATGTGTTGTGTGGTGAATAGTATTATATATATTATTAATGATTTATTTATTCTTATGTGTTCATTATTTTGATTTTATTCTTTCTTTTATATTTAGTTTTTGTTTTGCAACTTTTTGTGCATGACTATTGAGTGTTCCAGAAGAAAAATAATAAACAAGAAAACTGTTCATAACATATACCTCTTTGTTACATGGTTACTTGGTTAATGCATGGATGTGCATGTTTAAACAAAGTAGAACAACAAACAGTACAGATTTACACACACACAAAACCAGTTGGAAAAAAATGTTGTACTGCAGGTATCTTTCAATTTTTTAAAATTTCTCGTGTTTAAAAGTTTGTGCTGGTGCAAAAAGAAATACAAAAAGTGCCAGAGGAGTACAAAGCACCTTGGAAATAACTAGTGGCAGTTAACTTCAAACAGCAATTTGTATGGCTGATCAACATCGTGCTAAGTGACTAACTGTGAGAACTGGTTTGCCTATGTCTCACTATATGATGTGTGTGAACTTGTGTGAAAAAATTGAAAGATACCTGCAGTATAACATTTTTGCAAAACAAAAACTAAAAATAAAAGAAAGAATAAAATCAAAATAATGAACACTTAAGAAAAAAAAAATCATTAATAATATGTATATAATACTATTCACCACACAACACATGGAGACAGACAGTCACAGACCTACACACCACACAACACACGGAGACAGTCACAGACCTACACACCACACAACACATGGAGACAGTCACAGACCTACACACCACACAACACATGGAGACAGTCACAGACCTACACACCACACAACACATGGAGACAGACAGTCACAGACCTACACACCACACAACACATGGAGACAGACAGTCACAGACCTACACAACACATAGACACAGTCACAGACCTACACACCACACAACACAGGGAGACAGTCACAGACACGCGATGCGGCAATTTACGTGTAAACACCTGTTGACCAGGGATTACGTATCACAACACCTGAATGATTTGCTGTGTATTTGCGGGTAGAAACATATCACAATGATGTTCCATTAGGCGCTCCACTTCGAGCACTGTATAAGGCAACTGTACAACAGTGCCGCGTGATTGTGTCGACGTTCAGCTACTTCGCTGGGCGATTGCAGGCTTTTAACCAGCGAAGGCAACAATCTAGATGGTACATATACTTTCCCGGTTTCACAAATGGAATGAATTTGACGTCAACACAGCGTTCAGGGTATCTATCATCCGTTTTACTTTGTCCCCAAGCACATCGCTTGTTACTCGGCATTCTGAAATATGCCCGGGAATCTGTTCTCTCAAACAAGGGAAGTAACTCCCAGAGCCTCGATATGTGCATGAGGTCCATTTGCGCCTTTGTTAGTTTGGCAGTGACTCAGTTAGGCAGCGCCGTAGTAAGTTAGTGTGATTGGTGTGGAGGCAAGGCTTGCTGGTACAAGGGCCAAGGCACGAGACAAAATAGCTGCTGCTTTCCACAACTTTATTGTTATCCATGGGTATAGGAGCTCCTGGTTGGTCCGAGGCCTGATGATAATGGCCTGCACCAACCCAAGACAATGGTGGCAGTGGTCTCTCTCCCAGATCGTGATGAGGTCTCCCAAGAGACTGGTGGTGGTCGTCTCTCTTGACCTGCCGACAGTCCCTCCTTATCAAAGAAATGTGTGGACCTCAGGAGAGCCACGCTTGGGATCGGCGGTCGCGGATCTCAGCATGTCTCTGGGTTGTGTTTTCCTAATGATATAAAAAGGCTCATTGCTGTATTATATTTACTCGAAATTGTTCACACCAAGTGTTGCCTCGACAGGCATAACAAAGTAAACAGAGTGAATATTGCACCATTGCAATCAGATGTCTTAATTTAGAGAAAGCATCAAATTTGTCTCTTGTTTCTAACAGTTTAGGCATAGCGTGCGAGAACGACAGGAGGAAAACTGTCCGTGGTCACATGTAAAGTTCAAATAACAAACGATAAAGGTGCCTACACACGTACCGGTTTTCAAGCCGATTTTGCTCCCTATCCGGTCTGACCGTGCTTGTAAAAATCGGGTTGACCACCACACGCAACGATTACATCGAGACCACGAACTTGAGCGATTTTCATTACGCGAAGCGATGTCAGAATTTAGAGTTACGTCCCTTCGCAGAGCCATGGAAACGACGCTTTCGACGTGTAGGCAGTAGCTCTGCGAAGACGCAACGATAAAATTCGATCCGCGGACATATGCTTTCGGCGTGTAGATGAATGCGTCTGACCTGCATTGCGAATTGTAAAATGTACCAGCTTTCACGAGCTATGGATGCATTCAACATACAGCTTTGATAAATTAATGCCAACACTCGCTTTCGACGTGTAGGCTGTAGCTTTCTTGTGTAGATCTATATCGCGTCGACCTGCATTTGCAATTTTAAAACGTGGGAGCTTTCCCGACCTATTGATGCATTCAACATACAGCTTTGATAAATTAATGCTGTTCATGGTTTACATTTTCTTTGGAAGGGTTTCTATTATCCCCAAAATCAGCGTTTTCTGTGCGAACATGCACGCAACGAAAGCCGCTGACAGTGACAGATGCTTTCGCGTGAAGGTGCATTGACCTGCATTGCGAATTGTAAAATGTATGAGCATTCATGATCTATTGATGCATTCAACATACAGCTTTGATAAATTAATGCTGTTCATGGCTTACATTTTCTTTGGATGGAGTTTTAGTATCCCCCAAATACACCGTTTTCTGTGCATAGCGGAGAACGGTCCGCCATTTAAATTGACAACTTGTCGCGAGATTCTCGTCGTTCTCGCGTCGCCCAGCATACGAATAGGTCGAAACCGGGTCAGGGAATAGAGCCAGCCCTATCGACAAGAACCGGGCCTGATTGTATGCAAATGAATCAACCGATCTGATTTTTGACCGGATCGGCAGCAAAACCGGAGGACAACCGGTACGTGTGTAGGCGCCTTTATGGGAAGGCGGCACTGCGACCCTCCCGGACTGATAAGCTACATAGTAGGCTGTCTTACAACATATATTACATGGGGGTCTGAGACGCAGGATACTTGATGTAGCCGAGTGCAAAACTCGCTACAAAATAAGTCAGTCTGCCCCCCCCCCCCTTTCTCTAGACCACTGAAGCTAGCTGCACATAACTGACTGCATCCCCCACTACCCCTCGTGCGTAATCAGACCTGACCCTTGACGTTCGACTGAGCCTGCTGCGTGTTATCCCGGTTCTTCGCGATGCGGTAGCGGAAACACAAAGTAGGAGGGAAAACACTTTATCGCATTTTCTTGTTTGATTGTATTGCCATTTGTTGCTCGTGCTTTGCGCAGGTTCTCCGGAATTGTTTCATCGGACGTTACGTCATGAGTTGTGCGACGTCAGATTTTGACGGGGGCGGAAAAAAAAAGAACGGTTCTGCAAGGATTTTGTGCCGGGCGGAGTGGGGTGAACTGTTGGATTTGTCTGCATCAACAGGAGATGACATTTGAGATGGAGGAAGAGGAAGATGAAGAGGAGGAGAAGACAGTTGAGTGACTGAGTTGGAGTCTGAGGAGGAGTAGTGATACTCCTGAGGAACAGTGATGGCGACAGATTTCCCGTTGTTCAACGGATTCCCAGATTCCCAGGACGTAAACGGCAACACGACGCGTGCAGACTTTGAAGCAGAACACTGAAGTTCGAGATGGTGACCCAGTCAAGGAAATATCCTCCAAGCGTGAGATAGGGACACAGACCCCACACAGAGCCCCAGTAAGTGTCCTCCGTTTACCTGGTATTGTATGCCAGTTGGCTCAGTACAGCTTTGGATGGTCGTCTGACATCCATGACCTGAAGACTCTATTAGTTGTGGCTGATGTTGGTTTTTCTTGTTGAAATAACTTAAAGAGTTACAAAGTGTTTGCCTTGGTACTGAGTGGGACTTGTTCTTAGCATGGCATTTACAACTGGAAATATTGGCAGAGGGTTTCATGCCCCTGTCCTTGTAAGTGTTCCTTCTGGCATCTCTGCCTCAGGGCTGGATAAACAGGTACCCATTACAAAAGGGATCGGCGTTGTCCTCTTGATACGAGAGTGTGTGTCAAAAATACCACTGTGAACCCCCACTCATCCCCCCCAAAAACCATCACAATGATAGAGGGAGGAGAGAGGGGAACGATGCAATGTCGGGGGGGGGGGGGGGGGAGGGGAGAGGAGAGAGAGAGAGAGAGAGAGAGAGAGAGAGAGAGAGAGAGAGAGAGAGAGAGAGAGAGAGAGAGAGAGAGAGAGAGAGAGAGAGAGAGAGTCCATGTAAAGATTTCGGGCTTCACTTCACCCGGTCACATTAGAATGCGCCGTTGTTAGTTAGGCAGTGCCTTAGTCAGTTAGGCAGTGCCGCAGTTAGTTAGGCAGCGCCATGGTTAGTTTGATAGCGTCACGGTTATTTCAGCAGCACCGTGGTTAGTTCGGCAGCGCCTTGGTTTGTTAGGCAGCGTTGTTAACAGTAAGACATCGCCGTGGTTAGTCTGGAAGCGCAGTGGTTAGTCTGGCAGGGCCGTTGTTAGTCTGGAATCACCGTGGTTTATCCGGCAATGCCTTGGGTAGTCTGGAAGCGCCGTGGGTAATCTGGTAGCTCCGTAAGTAGTCTGGCAGCGCCGCGGGTAGTCTAGCAAGATAGTACGGGGCTGCCACACTAACCATGGCGCTGCCTGACTAACCAAGGCGCTGTCAGACAAATCACGCTGATGCCTGACTAACCACGGCGCTTCCTGACTAACCATGGCGCTGCATAACTAAACACGGCGCTGCCGAACTAACCACGGCTCTGATTAACTAACCGCGGCACTGCGTAACCAACCATGGGGCTGCTGAACTAACCACGGCGCTGCCGAACTAACCACGGAGCGGTCGAACAAACCACGACTCTACCTAACTAACCACGGCACTAGCAAATTAACCACGACTCTGCCAGACTAAACACGGTGCTTCCAGACTAACCACGGCGCTCCAAGACTAACCACTGCACTGTCATACGAACCACGGCGCTGCCAGACTAACCACTGCACTGGCTGCGCTCGATTTAACCGCCGGAATCCGCTGGCGGCGGTCTGCCGCCACGTGACCGGCTGTTCGCCGTCACGTGACAGGCGAATCGACAGCTTTCGTGCCAATCGAGCGCTTTCGGCTGATCAACATGGCGGCACAATTGTGATGTTTGCAAGTTACTATAGACAGCAGTAGCGATGATGACTAAATGTGCTGTCTTCTTGGTTTATGGTAAGGTTTGAGGTTATTGTGTAAATTGAACATTTTCATTACCACTACCTATGCCCTGATAAGTAACTCCTGAGCCTACTGCAGTCAAAGACACTAAGACGGCGCACTCGAGCGATTTTCCTTTACGCAAAGGGAGGTCAGAATGTAGAGTTACGTCCCTTTGCGAGAGAATTGTCAATTCGAACTTAATGCAGGATTTCTCACCGTCAACCACACATCGTGCACACAATAAAGAAAAAAATCGTAATCTACTTCAATTGTCCAGCGGAGATTGCAGCGAGGTGACAAATTAAGGCACACATGAGTCAGCGGAGAACGAATTATCGAATATTTTCAGTGTCGAAGCGTCACAAAACATAAACCCTAGTCTGGTCGTCGCCATCTTGGATCTTCGTTTGCCTTAGAAAACCTGAGGGCGGACCCGGCGGTTCTCCGGGTGATCTGCCGGTCATGTGACCTGAAGAAATCGAGCGCAACAAAAAACCCGCCGGTGCCCCGTCTCGCCCGCCGGCGGATTCAGGCGGACAAATCGAGCGCAGCCACTGTCAGACTAACCACGGCGCTGCCAGACTAACCACGGCACTGCCTGACCTAACCATGGGGCTGCCTCAGGATTCGCTGCGTTCCCAGACTAACCACGGCGCTGCCAGACTAACCGCGGCACTGCCAGACTAACCACGGCGCTGCCAGACTAACCACGGCGCTGCCAGACTAACCACGGCGTCGCCAAACTAACCACGGCGCTGCCTAACTAACCACGACGCTGCCAGACAATCCACGGCGCTGCCAGACAAACCATGGCGCTGCAAGACTAACCACGGCGCTTCCAGAGTAACTACGGCACTGCCAGACTACCCACGGCGTTTACAGTCTACCCACGGCGCTACCAGACTACCCACGGCGCTACCAGACTACCCACGCGCTGCCAGACTAACCTCGGCGCTCCTAGACTAACCACGGCGCTGCCTGACTACCCACGACGCTGCCTGACTACCCATGGCGCTGCCTGACTACCCAAGGTGCTGCTTGACTACTCACAGCGCATCATTAATACGCAAGGGGCATCCTGACTAACCACGACGCTGCTTGACTACACACGGCGCTGCCTAACTAACCACAGCGCTGCCTGAATAACCCCGGCGCTGCCTGACTAACCACGGCTCTGCCTGACTAACCACGGCGCTGCCTGACTAACCACGACGCTGCCTGACTAACCACGGCGCTGCCAGACTAACCACGGCGTCGCCAAACTAACCACGGCGCTGCCTAACTAACCACGGCGCTGCCAGACAATCCACGGCGCTGCCAGACAAACCATGGCGCTGCAAGACTAACCACGGCGCTTCCAGAGTAACTACGGCACTGCCAGACTACCCACGGCGTTTATAGTCTACCCACGGCGCTACCAGACTACCCACGGCGCTACCAGACTACCCACGCGCTGCCAGACTAACCTCGGCGCTCCTAGACTAACCACGGCGCTGCCAGACTAACCACGGCGTCGCCAAACTAACCACGGCGCTGCCTAACTAACCACGGCGCTGCCAGACAATCCACGGCGCTGCCAGACAAACCATGGCGCTGCAAGACTAACCACGGCGCTTCCAGAGTAACTACGGCACTGCCAGACTACCCACGGCGTTTACAGTCTACCCACGGCGCTACCAGACTACCCACGGCGCTACCAGACTACCCACGGCGCTGCCAGACTAACCTCGGCGCTCCTAGACTAACCACGGCGCTGACTAACTAACCACGGCGCTGCCTGACTACCCATGGCGCTGCCTGACTACCCATGGCGCTGCCTGACTACCCAAGGTGCTGCTTGACTACTCACAGCGCATTATTAATACGCAAGGGGCATCCTGACTAACCACGACGCTGCTTGACTACACACGGCGCTGCCTAACTAACCACAGCGCTGCCTGAATAACCCCGGCGCTGCCTGACTAACCACGGTTCTGCCTGACTAACCACGGCGCCCCCTGACTAACCACGACGCTGCCTGACTAACCACGGCGCTGCCTGACTAAATACGGCGCTGCCTAACCACGGCGCTGCCTGACAAACCACGGCGATGGTTGACTAACCACGTCGCTGCCTGACTAACCACGGCTCTGTTTGACTAACCACGGCGATGGTTGACTAACCAAGTTGCTGCCTGACAAACCACTGCGCTGCCTAACTAGATGCGGCTCTGCCTGACTGCCCACGCATCTTCCTGACAAACAACGGCGCTGCCTGACGAACCACGGCGCTGCCTAATTACCCACGACACTGCCTCACTACCCACGGCGCTGATTAATTACACACAGCGCAGCCTAACTACCCACGGCGCTGCCTAACTACCCACGGCGCTGCCTAACTACCCACGGCGCTGCCTAACTACCACGGCGCTGCCTAAGTAACCACGGCGCTTCCGAACTAACCACGGCGCTGCCTAACCAAACTAACCACGGCGCTTATTAACTAATCACGACGCTGCCTAACTAACCACGGCGCTGCCTAACTAACCACGGCGCTTTCTAACTAATCCCGGCGCTTTCTAACTAACCCATGCGCTGCGTAACTAACCACGGCGCTGTCCAACTAACCACGGCGCGCCCAAACTAACGACGGCGTGTCCGAACTAACAACAGCTCGTCCGAACAAACCACGGCGCTGCCGAACTAACTACGGCGCTGCCGAACTAACCACGGCACTGCCGAACTAACCCCCTCGCTGCCAGAATAACCACGGCGCTGCCTCACTAACCACGGCGCTGCCTGACTAACCACGGCGCTGCCTGACTAACCACGACGCTGCCTGACTAACCAAGGCGCTGTGGGAAAAAAACACGGCGCTGCCTAACTAACCACGGCGATGCCAGACTAACCACGACGCTGCCTGA
Source organism: Theodoxus fluviatilis (assembly GCA_034096865.1). Lineage (NCBI taxonomy): Eukaryota > Metazoa > Mollusca > Gastropoda > Cycloneritida > Neritidae > Theodoxus > Theodoxus fluviatilis. The sequence continues at coordinate 25,753 of JAWQFJ010013501.1, read as the reverse complement.
CTAACCAAGGCGCTGTGTGAAAAAACCACGGCGCTGCCTGACAAACCACGGCGCTTACTGAACAACCATAGCGCTGGCTTACTAACCACAGCACTGTCTGACTAACCACGGCAATGCCTGAATAACCACGGCGCTGCCTGATTAACCACGGCGCTGCCTGACTAAACACGGCGCTGCCTGATAAACCACGGCGCTGCCAGAAAAGCCACTGCGCTGCCTGACTAACAACAGCGCTGCCTGACTAACTACGGCATTTCCCAACAAGCCACGGCGCTGCCTAGTTAATCATGGCGCTGCCTGCCTAACCATGGCGCTGCCTAACTAACCATGGCGCTGCCTAACTAATAATTTCGCTGCGTAACTAACCATGGCGCTGCCGACCTAACCACGGCGCTATTGAACTAACCACGGCGCTACCTAACTAACCACAGCGCTAGAAAACTAACCACGATGCTGCCAGACCAAATACGACGCTACCAGACTTAGCACGGCGCATCCAGAGTAACGACGGCGCTGACAGACAAACCACGGCGCTGCCAGACTACACGGCGTTGCCTAACTAACAACGGCGCTGCCAGACTAACCACGGCGCTGCCTAACTAACAACGGCGCTGTGTTGCAAGTCGGCCTCTGAGTCTAGGGGTATGGTAATTTATCACTGGTTGGATGAGGCCTGACTTGCACACACAACAGTCACTGCTTTCATTCGTGCTGTCTCTTTCTCTCAAAACCAGAAGAAAAGGTCATGAGAAATCAATTAATAATGATTTAATCAAATAATGACAAACTATCATATATTCCTGTAAAAATAAAGCATGCACAAGAAGAGTAGTTAGTACTAGGCCAGCCCTAATTAACGAATGGTAAAGCTTATCTTCAGTTCCACGTGGGTGACTTATCTCGTGAGTCTCCTGGAAGCACTCTCCGAATGTTCGTCGATGAAACAACGTTCATATAACACGAGTTTACTAACTTTCAATTCCAGAATTTTCCAGGGGAAGGTAGGTTCACAATTACTGCTGAAGGTATAGCAGCAACAGCAGCGTTGGTGGGAACTTGTCTCTAGGCACAGCAGAAGGGGGTGACGACAACAGCGTTGAGATGTCGCGGCCATAGCAGCGTTGGTGGAAAGCGTTGATGGGGACTCATCTCCGTTCGTAGCAAAAGGGTTTACGACAACAGCGTTGATGGTCAGGCACCTCTGAGACGAGTTGGAGGGAATACTCTGTCTCAGCAGGGACTTCGTGGCGAGCCTTGTGCTCTGCTTGCATGGTCAGTCCGAAGTGAAGGGGACGATGGTTCTCCGTTGTTTTTCATGGACTTCAATGTTGAGGGGAGGAGCCACTCATGTCATGACATGCCGTGGTGACCTGTTGACTCCACCCCCAGATTTGGGTGGCAGCTGCGATTTCAAACTAAATTGTCACTGATTTTCGCATAATTAACTCTTCCCTGGGGACTAATGTGCTAGCGTCTCTACAGGACGGTGGCAGGATGCTTCATTGATGTCTGACACGCCATGCTGTCTGCACCTAACAGATAACAATAGCTGCCTTCTCTGTTACTTCCCTTCCAGTGACCCTAACTTCAAAGTGGCTTTGTTCACAGATGGGCCTGGATAACAATCGCTGCCTTCTCTATTGATTCCCTTGATCCGCTTGGTTGAACTCACAGATGGGGGACCATCACACCTCCCCCCTTGAAAACAAAAATTTTATGTAAAATTTTTGAACACTTCTTCACCCTTGATTCTCATAGGAAATGAATCATAGGAATCAAATACTCATTTCTATTTTATGGCTGGACTTCTATACTAGGCTGGTAATTTAAACAGTTAGAGATAGAACAGACAAATACAAGTGGCAACTTTGTATCATAAGTGTTGTGTCCTTGCACAAATCAGACTGGACCGAGACAGACAGCTCCTAGTGACGTGACGTAATGAACAAAGTGACGTAAGACAGAGACGAGGACAGTGAAGAAAGGGCATCGAGAATAAAACCACGAAACCAAGAACTCTGAGATCTGCGTGTCAGATTTGTTCGTTCAACAGTGTGCAACACAACAAATGGCGACGAGGATTTAACAGAAAAGAACCCGAATGGAAAAAGTTTGACGTTTGAGAAGAAAAAACATGACTAGTTTGCCTAGTTTTCCTCGATTTGACGTTTACGGTGAAGGACAAAACTCCGGTTTTCGCTGGCAGAAATGGATCGATCGATTTGAGAATTTTCTCCATGCCCTCAACATCACCAACGATGCTCGGAAACGTGCTTTGCTCCTTCACTACGCCGGTGAGGATTGCTTTGAGATCTATGACGGTTTTTCTGATGACCAAAGGGGAGAAATTACGTATGCTGCATTGAAGAAATCCTTCTCGGATTATTTCACCCCTCAGAAGAATGTAACATACGAAATTTTCAAGTTTCGCCAAGCAGTCCAGCAGAAGCAAGAGTCCATTGATGCATTCCATACACGTTTGAGAGTTCTGGCGGCAACGTGTGAATTCCATGACAAAGACGGCGAGATTCTCTCACAGATCTTGCAAGGTTGTACGTCGACAAGACTGCGTCGCAAGGCGTTAAAGGAAAATTACAACCTCAAGCAATTGCTTGACGAGGCCCGTGCAGATGAAATCTCCGAGGTCAGAGCAGCAGAAATGGAGCGTGGTGCCGTGTCCAACTCCATCAAGACGTCCGTGCAAGTTGTTACTGCAGACGGGCGACAGCAAGGTGGTTACTCCCGTGGCAAGAGCGGTGGTGGTTCCTCCTTTACAAATCGTCAACCAGGTTGCAGTTCCCGTGGTGGTGGTTACCGTGGCCGATCACGCGGTAGTGGCGATTCCCGAGGCGGTTCTTACAGCTCTCGTGGCGGATCGACATCCCTCAGTTCAACGCGACCGTGCCGTTACTGTGGTTACGATACCCATCGTAACAATGAGTGCCCAGCTCGAGGCAAGATATGCAAAAAGTGCTCCAAGATCGGACATTTTGCGCGTGTCTGTGAGTCTCAGAAGGTAAGGCAGATAACCTCTTCTCCTACTGCCGAGCGCGAGTATGAGAAAGAACAGTTCTGTAGTTCGTGTCATTCTGCCGAGCGCAAGATTGATCCACTTATGATGAACAATGTTGATGTGAAACAAATGAACAATAATGATGCCACACCAAGAATGAGCAATGAACAGAATGTTGTGCATGCTGATGTTGATGATGTTGTGCATGATGATGATGATGATGACTATGTGTTTGCTATGAATGAGAAACAAGGCCCTCCCACTGTTGAAGCGCGTGTTCTTGATAAATCAGTCACATTCCTTGTTGACACAGGCGCTACAGTAAACATTATCAGTTCTGACACACACAAGAAGTGTTTTCCTCAGGTCACACTACATGGTCCCTCTCCTCTGATCTACCCGTACAACTCTAAGACACCTTTCCCGGTGAAAAGTTATTTCAGTGCAGATATTGAGTTCAGAGGCAAGCATGAGCGAGGCACACTGTATGTGGTTGACAACAAACCAGGCAAAACTAACAACATTCTCAGCTCAAACACTGCACAAAACCTAGGCATGGTCCAGTTTACATTCACATCCACACCCCAGGCCCCTGCTCGTATTGCAGATGAGTTCCCTGTGCTTTTTGATGGAAACATGGGCAAGATCCATGATGTCAAGATCAAGTTGCACATTGACAAAACCAAACAACCTGTTGCACAGCGACACAGACGCATCCCTTTCCATGTGAGAAAAGATGTTGAAAACGAATTGGCGCGTCTAGAGAAACTTGATGTGATTGAGAAAGTCACTGGCCCTACACCATGGATTTCCCCTGTCGTTTGCGTCCCAAAACGAAACAACGGTGTTCGCGTTTGCATTGATATGCGTGAAGCCAACAAGGCGATCAAGCGCGAGAAACACCCCATGCCGACTTTGGATGACCTGATTGCTGACCTCAACGGTTCTACAGTTTTCAGCAAACTGGATATGACGAATGCATATCATCAGCTTGAGCTAGATGAGCAGAGCAGGTACATCACGACCTTCACAACCCATGTTGGACTCCGACGATACAAGAGACTTTTGTTTGGTGTGAATGCTGCGTCTGAGATTTTCCAGAATGCAATTGCCGAGCTGTTGAGTGACATCTCTGGCGCCAAGAACCTGTCCGATGATGTCATCGTGCATGGAAAAACGCAGAAGGAACACGATGCCAGCCTCCGAGCGACGCTGAAAAAATTGCAGGAAAATGGCGCTAAGCTAAACAAGGAAAAATGTGTCTTCTCTGTCAACGAGCTCACATTCTTTGGCCATGTGTTTGGAGCGCATGGAGTGTCAGCAGACCCTGAGAAGATCAAGACGATCACATCTACTGCTCCGCCCAAGAATGTAAGCGAGGTGCGCTCATTTCTTGGCATGACCCAGTACGTTTCCAGGTTCATTCCTAACTATGCAAAGATCACTGACCCCCTGCGTCGACTGACTCGTGCTGACGTAACCTGGAACTGGTCCACAAAGGAACAAGAGGCGTTTGACGAGATCAAACAGTCCCTGACGAAGACCCCCGTCATGGCGTACTTCAACCCCAAGCTGTACACAACAGTACTGGTGGACGCCAGTCCCGTCGGACTTGGAGCGATCCTGACCCAGAATGGCAAGGTCATTTGCTACGCAAGCCGCGCATTGACCCCGACCGAACAGCGATACTCGCAGACGGAAAGAGAGATGTTGGCCGTCGTGTATGGCGTCGAACATTTTCATCTGTACCTGTATGGCGCACCTTTCTGTGTTGCTACAGATCACAAGCCCCTCCTTGGCATAGTGACAAGCCAGAAGCCGGCTACAGCACGTGTTGAACGATGGCGTCTACGATTGATGCCGTACGAGATGACCCTGACCTATGTCCCAGGCCGAGACGACCTGAACCCTGCAGACTACATTAGCAGACATCCCCAGTCTATCCCCGCCCGTGACAACGTTGCCGAGCGCTACGTCAGCTACGTCACAAGGAATTCTGTGCCCAAGGCGATGACACAAGAAGAAGTCCGCGATGCAACGCAACATGACGTTACACTACAGAAAGTGATGGCTGCAGTCCAAACTGGCAAGTGGTATGACAAAGAGCTAGCGAACTACGCCCAGTTCAAGGATGAAATCTCAGTACATGATGGTCTTGTTCTGCGTAACCATCGACTTGTCATCCCTTCCAGTCTTCAACAGCGTGTTGTTGAAATTGCGCACCAGGCCCATCAAGGCATTGTGAAGACCAAGCAGTGTATACGCGAAAAAGTTTGGTTTCCAAGAATCGACAGAATGGTCGAGGCGGCTGTAAAATCCTGTATTCCCTGCCAAGCATCATACCCCGGACCCAAAACCCGTGAACCCCTGAACCCTACTCAACTCCCGACAGAACCCTGGAGTGAATTGGCAGTTGATTTTGCTGGTCCCTTTCCCACAGGCGACTATCTGATGGTGTGTATTGATGAATACAGCCGTTTCCCTGAGGTGGAAATTGTGTCCTCAACATCCGCGAGATGTGTCACACCCAAGCTGGAAGAAATATTTTCCCGTCAAGGTGTCCCCAAGACAGTGAAAACTGACAATGGTCCTCCGTTTAACGGTCAAGATTTTGCTGATTTTGCTGACCGGTTCGGTTTTCATCACAGGAAGATAACCCCAGTATGGCCCGAGGCCAATGGCGAAGTCGAGAAGTTCATGTCTACAGTAAAAAGGAATATCACTGCATCGACCGCCGAGAACAAGAACTGGAAGAAAGAACTTCCTACGTTTCTACGACACTACCGTGCAACCCCGCACAGCGCTACCAACGTGTCCCCATTTGAGGCGCTAACTGGACGCAAGATGAACATCGGACTGCCGAGTGCCCCTGTCTCAGCTACGCCACTCCCTGTACACACGCGTATTGTCTACAACGACTCCGTGTCCAAGCAGAAAATGAAGGAATACGCTGATACCAAGCGCAAGACGCAAGCGTCAAGCCTCAAACCCGGCGATCGTGTGCTCGTGAAGCAACAGCGCAAGAATGCCCTGACCAGTCCCTATTCCTCACGTCCGTATGTTGTGACTCAAAAGAAAGGCAGCATGGTCACAGCTCAGCGAGGCAAGAGCATCATTGTGCGTAATTCATCCCATTTCAAGCCCATTCAAGGTGCATTGCTATATCGGGAGGAAGAAGAGGAAGAAGATGATTAAACATGCTCCCGTCCGAATTAGTACTGTCTTTTGACACACTCCGCAAGAAGATTAAACATGCTCCCGTCCGCATTAATGTTTTTTGACACACTCCGCATAAGTAGTGTAATGACTTTTAAGAAACAATATTTTCCTTTGAACCAATGGACTGAATTTGTAAAGGTTTGTTTGACTTTTGAATATCTGTATCTATCCGACGTGCATCTGATATTACAGTTCTGTTTCAAGTTGAGAAGGAATGTTGTGTCCTTGCACAAATCAGACTGGACCGAGACAGACAGCTCCTAGTGACGTGAGTAATGAACAAAGTGACGTAAGACAGAGACGAGGACAGTGAAGAAAGGGCATCGAGAATAAAACCACGAAACCAAGAACTCTGAGATCTGCGTGTCAGATTTGTTCGTTCAACAGTGTGCAACACAACAATAAGCAAATCACAACATTATCTGAAATATGAGCATGCAGTGGTCAGTGACTTGACCCGGTCCTTCCAAGTGCATCTCCAAACTGAAATGAAAATTGTCATGTACAAGTCCCAACCCAACAGGAATCAACTTTTCCTTTCCCAATCTTGCCTTACTCTACCCACAACCGAGACAAGCAGTCTGCAACCACATTCTCTGTCCCCTTAATGTGGCGAATGTCCAAAGGATATTCCTGGAGGGTCAGACTCCAGTGCAACAGTCTCTGATTCTTCCCCTGCATGTGGTGTACGGAGGTCAGAGGATTGTAATCTGTCCTCATGGTGATGGGAAAACAGGTTGCCCGGAGATAGACTGAAAAATGTTTGAGCAAGGATGAGAGCCAGAGTCTCTTTTTCTACCACGGAGTAGTTCCTCTGGTGTTTATCAAGTTTCCTGGAGAGGTATGCCACTGGGTGTTCTAACCCATGTGCATCCTCCTGCGTGAGTACTGCCCCGATGCAAGTACCGCTGGCATCAGTGGCGAGAACGAAGGGTTTCTCAGTGTCGGTTGTCACCAATACTGGGGCATTCTTGAGGAGAGACTTGAGTTCTTCGAAAGCATTTTGGCACACGCCATCCCACTGAAAAGGACGGTGGTTCTTCAAGAGCTCAGTCATGGGCTCTGCCACCTTTGAGAAGTTTGGGCAGAAACGTCGGTAGTATCCCACCATCCCAAGGAAACGGCGTATTTCACGCCTCTTGGTAGGTACGGGGAAGTTGTTGATGACCTCCACCTTACCCTGAACTGGCTTCAGTTGCCCTCGCCCGACCTTGTGTCTCAAGTTTGTGATGCACGCTTTCCCAAACTCGCACTTTGCTAAGTTCGGAGTGAGGTTGGCATCCCTCAACCTTTGCAGAACTGCTCGGATGTGTCCCTTGTGCTCCTCCCATGTGTCCGAAAAGACCACGATTTTATCGAGGTAGACTCGACACCCCGGAACATCATTCAAAACCCTTGACATCAAACGTTGAAAGGTGGCAGTGGCATTTTTCATCCCAAAAGGCATTTGTTGCGGTAATGCCAGTACAATAATACTTTTTTTTCTGTACTGAGGTTTTCAACAAAACCTAATCGCCACACTCCTGTCGGACACGGACAGATAAACAGACAAGAAATACAAGTGGACACTGAGGCAAAAGAATAATTACACAAGAATATTTATTAACAATAAACAAGCAAACGTTCAATCAACACCCAATCCACTAGTCTCCTCGACAACAATAAAAACTACAACAACCTTCGTTCATACACATGAGGGAAAACACACTACAACAACCACACTTCTTAGACATGAGCTTCAAATGGGGGAGGGGCTGTCCTCAACCAGGTCAGGCTCCCCGCAGACACGTAGAAGAAATGACACAAAGATAACAATCTACCCCCCTCGAGGTTCAAGGATATGGTCGCACCCTAGTGCGCAAAGGTAGCTTCACAACAAGCATAACACTCTTGATAAACAATCACACACGGATAACCAACCCCCATGGGTTCGACACACAGGTCACTAAGTGGATGTGTAGGACAGCCCCACACCTTAGGGGAAAGGAGGTGGGCCCCAACAGACTGTGAAAGACACCCCCTGACTCCCGTCGGTAGCGAGGTGCCCCACTCCATCTCGAACGCACGACACGTGATGATACAATCACATACAGACACCTCCATGGTTCACCGTACAGATTCTCTCTCCCAAACTCCACATGTATCTTTACAAGGCAGAACTCTAACAACACAGGCTCTACCAAAAAGCTTACACAGGATAATAAAAATCATCACACGCAAATAATCCCTCAAAAATAGCGAGGTACAGGGTAAAAAGAAACACCAAAAGGAAACACTATTTCTTCTCTTATCAAAGCATAACCGCCTCTCGCGGCTAATGACGGGAAACGTACAAATCAAACAATAATAACCACTCCCTCTTAAGGGGTCCCGGCACCATAGCCGCAACGACGAGGACAAAACAATGTCACTTATCAGTCCCTTAAGAGGGCGACACGCTACTGCCGGAACGATTCCAACGCGGACTCAACTGGAGAGAAAATAGAAAATGGTTCGAAGATGGTGGTTCAACCTTACCCCAGTCTTGATCCGATCTGTCAATTCTCTCCCAGCGTCCAGAACATCACCGGTGATCAGTGCTCAGACCTCCCTGCGAACACGCTTGCAGGTACAAAGTAGGCACATAGCACACGCCTGACCATCACACACACAGGCTCACAGCGACCTGAGTCACTTGGTCCTCGCTCCCGCATAGACTATAGACTGGTAGACGACCGCGACTCCACATCTCACGGATGACGACGGGCTCCGTCCCGTCGCCCAGTGCCCATGGATGACGGCTCCTTCCGTCACATGAAAGACGGCTCCTCCGTCGCATGAAGATCACAGGTGCCTCCTGGCACCTAGAAAAGACGGGCTACTTCCCGCCGCATGGATGACGACTCCTCCTCGTCGCCACGTTGGAACGACAGGCGCTTCCTGTCGCATGGTTCATCCAAGAAGAGACTCGAGGCCAGGACGCTCCGCCAAAGCCTCTTTGCATTCCCCAAAGGGAAAACTCGGCACTCAACAGGCCATGCAAAACGAACGCCTCAACAGGCTAGATGAAAGATGCCTCAACAGGCTAGATGAAAGATGCCTCAACAGGCTAGATGAAAGATGCCTCAACAGGCTAGATGAAAGATACCTCAACAGGCTAGATGAGAAATGCAGTCATTCCAGATTGAGCCTCGCGGCTCCTGCCTTCAACTCCGCTCGCACTGCTGGCCATTCCTAGGGGAGGAATGCCAGAGCTACGAGCAGAGTGACTTGCTCCCCCAAAGCCAAGGTACAAGTCCTCCATGCTATGGAGGCTCTACTGGCGATGCATACGTGCATCCCAGAGCCGCGCTCCGACAGCGACTTGCCCTTGCAAAGGCCGGAATACAAGTGGCGTTAACCGACGCTTAGCGTGAAACTAGCATGACGTTTATTTTTTATTTTTTGTGACGCATTTCTTTGAGAAATCACATGACGCGTTACCTATTTCAGAATTTGAAATTTGGACCTGACCTAGTTCCTAAGAGTGCATACTTGCTTCTGTAAGAGGGTCGACCGCTCTATTCCAAGCGACAGTGGACAACACTAAACCTAACTCGTTCTCGCACCCCTTGTCGCGACACGCGACAGCATTCGAGTGTGCTGAAAGTGCCCAAATGGGGTGACGAAAGCTGAAATTTCCCTTGTCCTCTGCGTCAAAGGAATCCCATAGTATCCCTTCAAGAGATCTATTTTTGACAGATACTTGGCACCACCCACTGCATCAATGCAGTCCTCCATTCAGGGTAGGGGGAACCCATCACCACGAGTCACGGCATTAACCTTTCCATAGTCGGTACAGAAGCTTACAAAGTGGTCAGACTTGTTCACTAGCACACAAGGTGAGCTCCAGGGGCTCGTGGAATGCTCCACAATGCCATGTGCAAGGAGGTAGTCAATTTCATCCCTCATTTGCTTCAGTTTGTGCCCCACTACGCGAAAAGGTTGCTGTTTGATAGGACGAGCGTCGCCTACCTCCACGTCATGAGCAAGCAAGGAAGTCGTAGTGGGGACATCTGAAAAAAGGTCTGCATTCTCTGTGAGAATGGCGACAAGCTCCTCTCTCTCATTCTCCCGTAGATGGGTCATGAGCGAAGGTAGTTGTCCAATCATTTCAGAGTTGGAGAGTCGTGGGGAAATACCCAGTTCAGCGGCGCGAGTGTCACCATCTTCTCGCACATGGTCCACCACCAGAACAGAACTGGAGGCTACCGGATCGCTCGATTCGGGTGCGACTGGAGACTTGCGAGAGTGATACTGCTTCAGCATGTTGATGTGGCACACTCTCGTTCGTTTTCGTCGGTCCGGAGTGGAGATCAAGTAGTCCACTGGCCCCACTTAGTGTAACACTTCATACGGACCACTGAACTTTGACTGAAGAGGGTTGTTAGGTTGTGCCACCAACACCAACACCTTATCTCCCACTTGGAACTGTCTTTCACACGCATGCCGATCAAACGTCTCTTTCAAGCGTTCTTGCGCCACTCGTAAATGGTTTCTAGCCAACTCTTGTGTTACTCTCAGCCGCTCTCGGAACCTCTCCACGTACTACAAGATATTCTCATTCTTCCTCTCTTGCATCCACTCTTCTCGAGGCAGTCTCATGGGTCCTCGAACCTCATGTCCGAAGACAAACTCGAATGGGGCGAACCCGAGTGACTCCTGCTTTGCCTCCCTGGCTGCAAAAAGAAGGAAGGGGATCGCTTCATCCCACTGGCGGTCATGTTCTTCGCAAAACACTCACAGCATTGTTTTGAGAGTCTGGTGAAAACGTTCAAGAGCACCCTGACTCTCGGGGTGATAGGGGCTGCTACGCAAGTGTTTCACGCCGAGGGAAGCAACAACTTGTCTGAAGAGTTTTGAGGTAATGTTGATCACTCTGAATTTCATCTGGCAGCCCGACCAGAGTGAAAAAATTGGTGAGTGCTCGTACTACCGCCTTCGCCGTGATGCTCTGCAGAAGTATGGCTTCAGGGAACCTAGTGCTGCTGCACATGATGGTAAGGAGGTACCTGTTTCCTCTGGTAGTCTGTGGGAGGGGTCCAACGCAGTCGATTAGGACCCGAGTAAAGGGTTCTGAGAATGCGGGAATGGGGTGCAAAGGAGCAGGCGGTATGAGAGGATTTGGTTTTCCGGCAACCTGACAATGGTGCCAGGTTTTGCAATGTTCGACCACATCCCTTTTGAGTCCTGGCCAGAAAAACTGGGTTAGAATTTTCTGATGGGTCTTTTCAATTCCCATGTGTCCTGCCATTTGGTGGTCATGCGCAAGCTGGAGAACCTCCTTCCTCCGCCAACCCCCTGGCACCACGACGTGACTGCTCGCCCGTCTATCTTCCCATCTTCCGGCGACCACATTCTCATCAGCACTCCGTCCCTGATGAAGTACCCGCAACCCGTCTTCCTCACTTCTCCTTCAGGCCTTGCCTTTTCTAACAGAGGCCTTAACTCTGCATCGGTGCTCTGTTCCAAACGGAGGCCTTGTGGAGTGTTCGACTCACCAATTTGCCTCTCTAGATCGTCCATTTTTCGCAACTCAGGATTTCCATCCTGAGTGAGACAACGCATAAAAGTTTCTCCCAGATCGATCTCCTCATCATATTCATCCAGTCTGTCTTGTGACCTGGTAATGGCACATGCTGGAGAAGGTTCAACAACCTCCGTCCCTTCTTCAGGCTCCGGCCGTTCAGTCACCACAACCTTGGTGGTGATTGCACCCCCAGCTACATCGTTTCCAAGGAGAACATCCACTCCCTTGGGTAGGGGATGTGACTCTGGTAGCACCCCAACCTCTACAGGCCCATTCACCAGCTAACTGGTTATGGTCACATAGTGCAAACACACAGGCAAATCCTCTGCTGCACCTATTCCCCGAATGTAGATTCTCCATCCCATGGACGTTTCTTCACGGAAGGGCAGGATCCCTTCCCTAACGAGGTTCACAGCTGCTCCAGTGTCTCACAGGATTTTTTCTCTCCTGCTTTATTCACTCTCTACAGCAATCTCGCCCTCACTCATGAAAGCATCAAACTCACTCGCTCTCACTACTCTGAATTCGCCACCGCAGTCCTCCAGTGAACCTACTGTCTGCTCCCCATTTAACCCGTCAATCTTCCCTGCTTTGAGGGGCCTAGCCCCCTTTACCCCACAGTGGTTAGATCCCCTTGTCCAACTCCGTGCCACAAAATTGACGTTTACAGTGGGCTTCTTCCAGCAGTCCCTCTGCTTTGTGCCCCCCCCTCCAAAAGGTGCGACAGTTCCCAGAAGAGCCCCCACATATGTTACAAGTCGGTCTCTGAGTCTAGGAGTATGGTAATTTATCACTGGTTGGATGAGGCCTGACTTGCACACATAACAGTCACTGCTTTCATTCGTGCTGTCTCTTTCTCTCAAAACCAGAAGAAAAGGTCATGAGAAATCAATTAATAATGATTTAATCAAATAATGACAAACTATCAAATATTCCTGTAAAAATCAAGCATGCACAAGAAGAGTAGTTAGTACTAGGCCAGCCCTAATTAACGAATGGTAAAGCTTATCTTCAGTTCCACGTGGGTGACTTATCTCGTGAGTCTCTTGGAAGCGCTCTCCAAATGTTCGTCGATGAAACAACGTTCATATAACACGAGTTTACTAACTTTCATTTCCAGAATTTTCCAGGGAAGGTAGGTTCACAATTACGGCTGAAGTTATAGCAGCGACAGCAGCGTTGGTGGGAACTTGTCTCTAGGCGCAGCAAAAGGGTTTACGACAACAGCGTTAATGGTCAGGCACCTCTGAGACGAGTTGGAGGGAATACTCTGTCTCAGCAGGGACTTCGGGGCGAGCCTTGTGCTCTGCTTGCGTGGTCAGTTGAAGTGAAGGGGACAGCAGTTCTCCGTTGTTTTTCATGGACTACAATGTTGCGGGGAGGAGCCACTCATGTCGTGACACGCCGTGATGACCTGTTGACTCCACCCCCAGATTTGGGAGGCAGCTGCGATTTCAAACTAAATTGTCACTGATTTTCACATAATTAACTCTTCCCTGGGGACTAATGTGCTAGCGTCTCCACAGGACCGTGGCAGGATGCTTCGTTGATGTCTGACACACCATGCTGTCTGCACATGCACATGGGATCTCTAGATAACAATAGCTGCCTTCTCTGTTCCTTCCCTTCCAGTGACCCTAACTTCAAAGTGGCTGTGTTCACAGATGGGCCTGGATAACAATCGCTGCCTTCTCTATTGATTCCCTTGATCTGCTTGGTTGAATTCACAGATGGGGGACCATCACAGCTGTCTGAATATCTATGGCGCTGTCTGGTGAACCACAGCGCTGCCTAACTAATCATGGCGCTGCCTAACTAACCATGGCGCTGCCTAACTAATCATGGCGCTGCCAGATTAACAACGGCGCTGCCTGACTAACCACGGCGCTGCGTGACTACCCACGGCGCTGCCTAACTACCCTCGGCGCTGCGTGACTACCCACGGCGGTGTCTGACTACCCACGGCGCTGCGTGACTAACAACGGCGCTGCCTAACAACCCACGGCGCTGCGTGACTACCCACGGCGCTGCCTAACTACCCACGGCGCTGCCTAACTAACCACGGCGCTGCGTGACTACCCACGGCGGTGTCTGACTACCCACGGCGGTGTCTGACTATTCCCGGCGGTGTCTGACTACCCACGGCGCTGTCTGACTACCCACGGCGCTGCCTGACTAACCACGGCGCTGCCTGACTAACCGCGGCATTGCCAGACTACCACTGCGGTGCCTAACTACCTACGGTGCTGCCTAACTAACAACATCGCTGCCAGACTACCCATGACGCTGCCAGACTACCCACGGCGCTGCCAGACTACCCACGACGCTGCCAGACAAACCACGGCGCCGCCAGACCAACCACGGCGCTGCCAGACTAACCACAACGCTGCCAGACAAACCACGGCGCCGCCAGACCAACCACGGCGCTACCAGACTAACCACAACGCTGCCAGACTGACCACGGCGCTGCCAGAATGACCACGACGCTGACAGAGTACCCACGGCGCTGCCAGGCAAACCACGGCGCCGCCAGACCAACCACGGCGCTGCCAGATAACCACAACGCAGCCAGACAAACCACGGCGCCGCCAGATCAACCACGGCGCTACCAGACTAACCACAACGCTGCCAGACTGACCACCGCGCTGCCAGAATGACCACGACGCTGACAGACTACCCACGGTGCTGCCTGATTACCCACGGCCCAGCCGAACTTCCCACGGCGCTGCCTGATTACCCATGGCGCTGCCAGACTACCCATGGCGCTGCCAGACTACTCATGGCGCTGCTAGACTACCCATGGCAATGCTACCCTAACCACTGCAAAACCTGACTACCCACGGCGCTGAATAACTACCCACGGCGCTGCCTAAGTACACACGTCGTTTCCTAACTATAGACTCATCCACACGGCCCACGCGGTCGCTGGGCTTAGCCAATCGCTGGCGCGTAACTAGTCTATTTTTAGCGGAAAATTCTATTGCTCACACTGGTATCACAAATACGGCACTGTCTGGAACCAGCGTCTCTTTGACTCCATCACGCGTTTTCGCTTCGGTTCTAGCCTATCACACAACCACAACAAAATGGTTGTTCACTGCCAGTGGGGCACATGCTCTGGTGATCAACGATATCCCGATAAAATAGTAGGAGGCAAATTGCATCAATTTCCCTCTGTAAAAAGCAGAAGAGCCGATGCCATGGCGTGGATCAAGGCGTGCTGCCGGCCACACGATCAGCTAAATCTCAACTGGCTTAATAAAAACAAGAGTCTGCGCGGGGGTGAGTCTCAGATCTGCATTTGAAATTGAACATTACTGTTGTTTAACATAAGTTTATTCATTTATAGGCTTCAGGAAGCAAATTTTGGGAGGGAGCGTGAGGGTTGAGTGAGGATAGATGTACAGTAACGCTTCATTGCGAGGATGATGCTTATGTACCTTACCATCTCATTACACAGATTGTCTGTCGTGATGGTAGTTCTGAGATTTTGGGTAGTTATACAAAGCTCCAGGATAAGAACAGAATATATCCCATCCAACGAAAGCGAAGAGCAAAGGTTCACCCCTGCCTCGATCAAGTCTTCAAATCGAGCGTGGTTGGTAAATTTCTTTCTCATCAATGTAACTAGTGAAGGTAAAGGTAGCGACTCTACACCAACCCGTTTTAAACTTAACTACCTGATCACTGGAACACTTGATCAACATTTTACAGGCACCTGACAACAGACAGATACGACGCTCATTGTCACGCAGATACCAGCACCACCTACACTTCCCGAGCTGTTACCTCTACCGTTGAATCCTCTTGCTCATAGATCTTAATTTCGTCTAAATAGCATGAATAGTATTTATTCATACCCCTGTCTATCACAGTCTGAGAAATCTTCTCACTGTCTGGCAAAATGAGACACAAATGCTGTCCGGAATACAATGCAACAAGTCAGTCGGCGTTAGCGTGGAAGCCATTTTGC
>JAWQFJ010013501.1:0-2500 GCA_034096865.1 Theodoxus fluviatilis | reverse complement strand
AGACATCGGCATCAAGGAGGAAGATACAGATGATGCAGGCAGAAGCGAAGCAGCTGATTGAAACCGATCAAAAGTGGGTCAACGTGCACTTAGATCAGCTGAGTGAACTGATGAACGATGTTCTTTGCTCGAACTGTTTTCTGTCTGGTCTTACCATCAGCATACTATACGATGAAAACAATGGCTTAGCCAGCAAACTTTGCTTGAAATGTGGAGCCTGTAATGCCACAAGAATGAAGAAAGCTAATGTGGCAGCCTCTGTTCAGGCATAGCAACAGCGCCTACACCATGTGGCTTCATGCCTTCAACTCAAGGCATCAGAAGAGGAGGCTTCAGGAGGAGGAAGAAGGAGAAACCTATGGTGCTGGAATGGCAGACTGACTTGTTGTTGAATCATTCACAGCATGTGTCTCCCTGAAGTTGCCTTTATTGACCTTTGCATTTCCTGTGTAGTAGTAGGACTGATCCTTTCCTCTTGAGCATGAACTTTTCCATCCCTGCATTTTTTTGTACTAGGGACTGACTCACTGCACAAAAACACTAAAAACTGGAAACTGCAAGTTCAGTTTCATTTTTAGCATGTGTAGTCCTGCTGGATGAATGTATGAATAAATGAAACACGTTTTAGCCATGATGGATAGTTTTAGTAGGACTTATGCATGACTAAAAGTTGTTTTTGCCATTTTCTCAAAATGTGTTTTTTTCATAGAGTTCAAATCAATTAATTTCTAAAACTCATCACAGGAATAAAGCCATCACCTTGAATCTTGGCAGTTTGATTTATGACATGTATTGCTAGATTTTTATAGAAGGATTTCTAAATAAACCAGTTTTTAATGGTATTTTTTGCCAGAGAAAATATGAAAATGATCTAAAAATTTCTAACGGATGCATTCATTTTCTTTAAAATTCTGTAGAAAAATAAATATTCACTATTTCAAAAAATCCTTCTATAAAAGTTTAGTTTGAGTGTGTCTGTGCATTTTTGTGAAAACAGAGCATGTTTATAAGTAGTAGTTTGAAAGTTATAAGCTTTTTAAAAACATATGTTTGGCGGCCATCTTGGATTGTTTCCATAGCAACCGTGAGCAGTATTTAGTAATTGAACATAGTTTTATGTTTGCCAAGCTATATACTTCAAAACCATATAGTAACAATTGATCATAGTCAAAAAAATTAAACCAATACTTATGAATCCATTGTTTTACTATACTGGTTTGGAAGTATATAAACATAACTGGCAACAACATAACACTATGTTCAATTAACTAAATCAACTGCTCACAGGCTGTGCTAAGGAAACACAATCAACGAGGGCCGCCTAAACATATGTTTTCTTTTAAAAAGCTATACTAAATGGTCAAACTAACACTTAGTAAACAAAATGCTCTCTGTTTTCACAAAAATGCACAGACACAACTCAAAACTACCGCCAACATTTATCATCCGACAAGGCAATTTTTTGAAAACTAACGCTGCGAATACTTTAATTCCTCTAACCAAGAAAGTTTTCATAGACGTGAACATAAATGCAATCCGTTATGGCAATTTTTTAGACCATTTTCATACAGTTTTGTCCTCTGGCAAAAAATAGCCATGAAATATCAACCTGCGATTCCACAGACTTAAGCAATCCCCCTTCTGCTTCCCCACATCTAGCACCACTCCAAAGAATCATAAATGAAAACTGCCAAGCATTCAAGGTGATAGGCTTTATTCCTGTGCTGGAGTAGTTAGTAAATTAATATGATTTGAAACTCTATGAAAAAAACACAATTTCGAGAAATATGGCAAAAACAACTTTTAGTCTGAATGCAATAAGGCTCCTACTACCAACACACTACCCCTCCATCATGGCTAAAACTTGTTGTTCATTATTCATACATGCCTCCAGGGCAGTGGCACTACACAGGCGTGACCACAAATGAAGACTGAACTTGCCAGTCTTCCAGTTTTTTAGTGTTTTGGTGCAGTCGGTGAGTCGTCGGCCCAGGACAAAACAATAGTATGGGGCAGGGTATGGCACAACTGCTCATAGCTCAACGAGGAAAGGATCAGGCCCTACTACTCACACCGCAACGGATAATGGCACGTAAGGCCAATAAAGGCATCCTACTTCAGCGAGGACAAAGACACACGACTGGTGCATTGAGTCCAACATAACAACGCACAGTCTGGGCCATTCGCAGCACCATAGGTTTCCCCTTCTTCCACCTGAAGCCTCCTCTTCTGATGCCTTGAGTTGAAGGCATGAAGCCACATAGTGTAGGCGCTGTTGCTATGCCTGAACAGAGGCTGCCACATTAGCTTTCTTCATTCTTCTGGCATTACAGGCTCCACATTTCAAGCAAAGTTTGCTGGCTAAGCCTTTGTTTTCATCGTGGAGTATGCTGGTGGTGAGAACAGACAGAAAACAGTTCGGGCAAAGAACATCCTTCATCAGTTCACTCAGCTAATCTAAGTGCATGATGACCCACTTTTGATCGGCTTCAATCAGCTG
>JAWQFJ010013498.1:22500-48960 GCA_034096865.1 Theodoxus fluviatilis | reverse complement strand
ATCGCTATATAATGGTATAATCTCTGGGGCGCTCTACATCATTCACATGCATTATGTTATTTTGCCCTGTGCTGAAACTCGGTGCAGCCACTGTTCGCTTGTCTCTGGCAGTTGGATCGAAGGCTACCACCTGTAAAGTACCCCGTTCTCCCCCCTTTCACTTGGGTAGTCTTCTTTTTGTCGCTTTTTTACTGAATATCCAGCGGTGCATATTATCGCTTCCGATGCTGACTGTTGCCGGCTTGCACGATTTTATAAACATCACTGCGTCTATGGATGACCACGATAGGAATGCCCCGGTCGGTAAATCACCAAAAACATATAGCCCCATTCCACCCCAATGTGACGTGATTTACACGTGGCTACGGAGTGGCAGACTGAACCTTCCTAGGCCAATTCCTCTGTCCTTGATAACTATCCAACCCTCCACTCCCCCCATGGCCCCCCACCCCTCTGCTTCTCCTTCTCCCGCTCCCCCCCCCCCCCCCCCCCCCCCCCCCCCCCCCCCACCCACCCCCCACCAAACCCCCCCCCCCCCCCCCCCCCCCCCCCCCACACCACCCCACTCCGTTCCGCCCAAATGCCCCTCTACCCATTTTCAGTTTCTTCACATGTCTCTAAAGCTCTACTGAGATGCTGCAGTATCTTGTGTACGAAATTACAACTTACACAAAAACATGCAGGCACTTGAACCAAGACATGCAGGCACTTGTACTGAAAAGCCTTGAGAGCCCGTTGGAAGGTAAGTATCTTGTGCAGTATGCCCCCGTATTACGAACCCATGATTTTTCGTTAAGGCCGGCGGCGAGGCTGTGCGATCCAAAAGACTACTTACCGTGCTCAGTATAGTCACCTGTGCATTCAGTCGTTCGCATGCACCTAGGCAGAAGCAAACACGGAAGTTGTTGAGGAATGGTTTGTCAACACTCTGGCATATATAACAATCTCGGGTTCCTATGAACTGTTTTCCTTGCATGGAATTATTGTTCCTTAAAGTATTTGTAGAACTGCTGCTTACCAAGTGGCTGGAGCTGGAGGGAAAACGTCTCAGTTTTTGGCCAGTTAAGTTCATAAGTTAGCAATAAGAAAGGATCTAGGTCAGCTTGTCATTTTACGATGGACCAATACAGGAATTCAGCCGCTCAGAAAACTTGAGGACAACGAAAGAAAATCCCATATGCTATCGAAGGACTTAGGTTCTGTCGTATGTCACGTGAACGAGAAGGCAGCGTCATCAAAGTACGAGGGTGTGGTGGTGCGAGTGGCTGTGGGGGTCCGAGACTGAGAGAGAGAGAGAGAGATGACTGTGAGGAGGTAGAGCGAGAGATGAAGGCGATAGAGTAGAGAGAGAGAGAGACTGAGAGAGACGAGAGATGAAGCTCGAGAGAGAAGGAGAGAGAGAGAGAGAGAGATGAAATAAGAAAGCTGGGAAGGGTGACGGTTGTGATGGCGACAGCTGAGGCCAGGGCTGGAGGGTGACGGCAGGAATGTGACTTGTGGCCTGTGTGTATGGATCTGACCCTGCTCTCCCCCTCCTCTCCTTCCCCTCATCACCATCACTATTGCTTTCCTCCCCTCCCCTCCTGTATTCCTCTCAACTTCTCTACATTTGTTTTGCCTCGGCGCCCCCCCCCCTCACCCCCCCCCCACCCCCCCCCCACCCCCCTCCCCACAGACCCCCCCCCCCCCCCCCCACCACCACTGCCCCCCCCCCCCCCCCACCCCCCCACAACCACCCCCCCCAACTTTAGCAAGGATCATTTCCCATGGAGCCCTGCTGCACACGTTGTGGTGCCGTCTGCTGCTCTCTTGGCTGTGTGGTTTGTTCCGACCCTACATCCCGCCCCCTAGTTGTCCCTTCTCCTCCTATCCGCTTTTCATCATGTGAGGGCAGGCGATTCTCCTCCTATCCGCTTTTCATCATGTGAGGGCAGGCACTTCTCCTTGGGATGGAGAAAGCGCTCTTAGTGTTGATTGATTTTCACTGTACACTCAGCGTGTTGCGCATTCAACACCCAGGCAGGCCATGCTGAGCGTCAGCATCGGTCTGAGCGAGGAATCGGGTGCAGTTTTGGTATTGTTCTGGAAAGGCCGGTCTCCAGACATGCAAATTTAGCTGCAGGAAATATGCAAAGCGCAGACTATGATGCAGCATGAGACGTATTTAGATCAATGACCCAGCAGTTGCAACACCAGTGCATATTATAACGAGACGAACAAACTACTTTGCTCTTAATAGGGAATTATTCTTATGGAGGATGGCAGAAATAACTTGACTAATAACTAGACAGCAGAGAAAACTTAACTGCAAAGAGAGAGAGGGGGGGGGGGGAGGGGGTAGGGGTGGGTGGGTGGGGTTTAGTTTTGCATTACGTTTGAAGGAGGCTGGAGGCTGAGTAACTTGGGGCCAGACTAGAGTTTGCATGGGGTCGGGGAGGGAGAGGAGTAAGAAAGGGCAGGGGAAAGGGAAGAAGGGATTCGGCATTACGCTTTATTCAATGCGGTAGCCTGGCAAGCCTTTTCTTAGCTAAGGGGAAATGCCGACTTTAGGGGAAGTAGGGGGTGGAGTGGGGATAGGGAGGGGAAGGGAATAAGTGAGGAGGCGTAAGAAGGGGATAAGCGGAAGGGGGGAGGAGGGGAGATGTGGAAAGAGGGAGTGTGAAGGAAAAGGATGTAGTCTTGCGATGATGCCCAGGGGCAGTATGGGCTTGGGGGGTGGGGGGTAGGGGGAGTCCAGGAAGAGGCTTGCTGTTTGTTGTGGTAAAAGCATGTGCAAGGGAAATGGATAGAGAGAGGCATGCTGATGTGAAGGCCAGGGAGTGGAGAGAGATGGAGGAGGATGGGATAGGGGTTCTTTGTTTTTCTTCTGCATGGGATGGAGAGTCGGAGGGTTGTACGCTGGGTAAAGCCAGAAGAGATGGCTGAAAGTACGTATGCATGCTGCCAGACTACACGCATGAAGAAAACATCGGATGTTCCTTCTTGCAGGCCTCCCACGTCATCTACTCAAAGCCCAAGTCAATTTCCCCATCTTATGTAGCAAAAGTGTAATGGCGTAACTGAACGTCTTCGTTGGGAATGTGTAGTCGAACATTTTGCAGACCCTCTACAGGTTTGAAGAAGATAATTCTCTCACCACTGCCCATGTTCAATGGTATTTGGATCTTTTGCTGCCACTTTTGGCTTTGCTGGCCGTTTTGGGGGGAAAGTATTGGAGAGGACTTGATCACTACCAAAATCTAGAGGACTTGAAACATCTGAGAGAACGTAACTTTTGAGCTGTGCCCACTTTGAGGGTAGTGCAAAAGGCTGTATAAGCCTTGCAGCGAAAACAACATAGCTTCTCAAGACTGACCCTGGTTAAGGCCCGTCCTGTGAACAGGAAATCCGAGCTCTTTGCCATGAGGCAGAAAACCGAGGAAACGTTGGCGTCAAGTTTTTCCGAATGTGTGACTGGGCTTACGAAGTGGAATGGAATGGGCCCTCATATTCGCCTCAAGTCTTATTCACAGAAAATTTCTGGACAATTGTCAGCGTTGAGTTGAGCTAGGAACAGTACGTTTTGAATCCCAATCATTTTGTGTTTGTGTGCGCGTTCTTCTAAGCAAATATTTTTGTACGTTTCTATCGTTGAGTCTGTCTGTGTGTCTGTCTGTGTGTGTGTCTGTCTGTCTCTCTCTCTCTCTCTCTCTCTCTCTCTCTCTCTCTCTCTCTCTCTCTCTCTCTCTCTCTCTCTCTCTCTCTCTCTCTCTCTCTCCTGTTGGTTGTGCAGGAGGCAGTGGAAGGGAAAGCAGGGAGAGGCATGGCTGAGTGGGAGGAGTGTGGTGTGTGTGTGGAGAGAAAAGGAATGCCATTGATGCAGAGGGCTTCCTGCCTATGGTTGCCTGGGACATGGCAGCCCTTCTCGCCTGGAGACACGTCATCTTCCACGTCTCTCCTACCCAGCTACTGGGCCCCTCCCTCTGTCAGTTCCAGTGCTAGACAAACTCCTCTGATTCTAATGTACCATTCTCATGTCCAGTATATTTCTGCTGATACTGGCTTCTGTGATTCTAGTCGTCCAGCACTAAGAAAACTCTACCAGTTCTATCACTCCTCTAGTTCCGCTGAAATGGTCGTTATGGGCCACATTTCCGGACACTGTACCTGAGGTACTCTGTCCGATAAATTAAAAAATGATTTTGAAATACTTCGGTAACATTTATAAGTTTCATATTTTCTTGGATGGTTTGTGCATGGATGAAGATGACTTTGGAGCCAAAATACGAAAATCAAATCAAGGGAGTGTGGCTTTAAAGCGCTCATAAATTATCGGACAGAGTACCTCAGGTACAGTGTCCGGAAATGTGGCCCATAACGACCATTTCAGCTCTAGTTCCACACCTTTATTCTGCAACTGGCCCCTTGTAAAGGTAAAAAGGTAAAGGTGTGGTTTTTTATAGCGACTTACACCCTTTGTCAGGGTCTCAAACCGCTTACACTTTACCCCCTGATCACTGGGCATCTTGTCCTTAGTGCTAGAATACCTAACTATGACCTCCGGCTTCTATCTTTTTGCCATCTCAACCTTAATTTCTACTGCTGGTTCCAACTGCATCAGTCATTGCCAATATCCAAAATTTTTCTTCCTCTACGGTCTACCTCTCTTCCTCTTCATTTGTCTTTTTTTCAGTACGGGTTCTCATTTCTTCCAGTTCCCTTTCCACACGTTTTTTCAGTACTGTTGATTTCCTCTTCTGGAAACGAAACTCATTAATTTCTACCCCTGCTGCCCCACTCTCATTTCATACTTACTTTCTGTCCCGATGGACGCGTGCGTAAGGTTGAGAAATTCAGCGGTAATGCGTTAGGCACGTTCTGCAGTTTCAAGAACAGTGCTGGTCAAGGCCGTCTGCAGTCTGACTCTATAGCAGTGCCATATGTGTCCCAGTGGTCAAGGAAACAGTCACTGCAGTCGCGACTTGCTGAAATAATAAAACGCCTACATATAACATATGCGGAGATAGACTGAGATGGACGGACGGACGGACATACTGAGAGAGAGAAAGAGAGAGAGAGAGAGAGAGTGGGGGGGGGGGGGGGGGGGGGAGACAGGGCGGGAGCAGGAGTGATGGTCTAGCATGGAAACGTTTGCTTTGTTGCTCCCCAGACAGAAGAGTAAGGGGCATTGTCGATCTATTTGAGGCTGCTGCTTTGCCCCAGTCTGCAGGCAAGGGGAGAGAGAAGGAGTGGGGGAGGGAAGTTGAGGTGTTGACGGCTGCCAGCGTGTTTGAGCAGACCCAGGTGGCAAGATTTGCACGGCCACGTTGGCCTCACGGGGCCTGAGGTCGTAGCAGTGGAGGCTGGAGGGAAGATTGGAAGAGGTCTCGCCGTGTCCCTCCACTCGACTGGGGCAGCCCGCTTCTCACCTTGAACAGAAGGTAGAGCCGAATCGAAAGACGTGTGCGTGCATGCAGACACGCATTTAAAACGCGCCCTCACACACCCCAAAATCCCGTCTACACCTCAATCAGCCCATCCCCAGCCCCCCACCCCCCCAGCCCCACCCTTCCCCCATCGGCACCCCCGACCCCTGCATACCTTAACGCCGACAGCGACGATTCTTGCAATGAGAGCGAAAATGATAACAATGGCACATTAGACAAAGATTTTGGGGAACCCGACACCGTTTATTGAAAAGAGTAACGTGGAGACAGACAGCCGTAGTTACGTCATTTCCATCCTCATGCGGGTCGTTCTATGAATGGACCCGCATCCCGCGACCGCAGATTCGGCCGTAACTCTGCTTTTTGTTTTGTTTTTGTTGTGTTATCGAGTCAAGTAACTAGGTCTGTGCTTGAATTGCAGAGCGTTGGGGATTAATGGGTCATTGTACACCCGGTTCTGCGTCACCAGCGGTCAGAGTGCCCGGGTAGCCGGGTAGCCAGGCAGCAGAGGAGAGATGACTCACCCGCCCTATCTCACCTGTCTGTCTGGCGCACCCCGCTTTGTGCGTGTGAACGGCACCGATTTTCTTCAGTGCCCGCGCACCCGCTTTTCCGTCTGTACGTCCATTCCTTTGTTTGTCCGTGCAGCGCGTTTCGCTCAAGCATGCCTCACGGTTTTATTCATTCGTGCAGTTTCATATTCTAACATGCGCAATCGTGTTTTGTTGATTCGTGCAGTGCAGCACCCTGTTTTTTCCATTCGTACATTTCATTGATAAAGCACCTGCTTCATTTATTTGCACACCAAGCTACTTTTGTGAGAAATCACACAGCAGATTAGTGTTCGCAATTCCATTCTTTCATTTGCCTGTCCACATGTTTCCTTTTCGTATATTAGCGTCTTGTAGAGAAAAAAATTAATTGTAGCCTTATGATCAGAGATTTAAGTGTATGGATTTGATCCCCCAAAATGAATGACAAATCGCTACCCACCTTTACCATTTAATCGGTTACAGTACCTTTTGTTCATCTACAATGTGGTAGCGGACTTTCTCTTTCGCGCACAATACGTTCTTTGTCATTCTTACGGCGCACCCTCTCCTCTCATTTCTTCCTCCCGTCCCAGTCTTGTTTTGTCGGTCCTGCAGCCAGGCACCGTGTCTTTGGTGCAGCACTCCTGTCTGTTGACTGAGCAAATGGCGGCCTGGCCACCTTGCCTGGTCTGTGTTGCCCCAGTTGTCCAGGCTGACTTCATCTGTTCTGCACCTCCTTGTCTTCCTGCACCTGTCCCAGTCTGCTTGCTGTCTGGCGCTTCTCGCCCTTCCCCTCTCCACTGGGTGGCCTTGCACTCTTGCTTTGGTCATGAAACGGAGGTCACGGACTCGGTCCCCGCCTGAGCTTCTGATATTTTTCTTTCTGTCCTATGCAGGACAGCTCTATGTGACCGTACTTGAGAAACCAGACTAAAGTACGATAAACAGTTTTCGAGAAAACGCCGAGTAAAGTTGTTAGCGCACTAAATCGCCTTTACGATTTCTTTATGTTCATGTCACTGTAAAAATTAAAGATTTTCACTATGGACACGCTATTTTAAATCTGGATATACACGAATAGATTAATAATATCGTGGTTGAAATATTTTTGTTTTTCATATTTCGTACTGTGGCCTTGTTTTCTCATACACGGCCACATAAAGGGAACTTGCATTGGGGTCCCTTCCCAGTCTCAGGCTGCTGGCAGGTCAGCAGTTCTTCGCGGTTTTCTTCTTTGGAAGATGTCCTTTCTTTCTTTCCCTCACCCGTGACTGTTGACCTTTGTGTCTCCGTCATAACATCGTTCGTGTCCCGATGTTTCAACCGTTGTTGCTTCCTGCACTCAGAACGCTAAGGGAGGTTGTTACTCACTGTTGTACCCGACTTGCGCTCCGTCACCGTTTTGGAGATCAATCGTACTTTCTGGAATGAAAATGATTGTCGATTGCATCGTTGTCGTCATTAGCATCACAGTTCACTACACCACCAGCACGCCAACCCCATGCCCTCAGATCGCTGAACTCGCTGTTTACATTGTGACTGCCGAACCCAGCAGGAAGAAGCAATCTTAGATTGTTGATGGGTGACTCGATGCATTCCCAAAATGTGTAGACTTAACAATATGTTAAGAGCAAAACAATTCACGGCACTTCTACGGACAATGCATTTTAAAAATAGAACACGACAAAGCTGAAGAAAAGTAGTCTTCGTTGGTGGTAGCGGAGGGGATTGAGAAGTGGAGTTTCCTATAAGTCGCTAATAGTGATACACATGTACAGTGTATATGCAGTTTGTAGCGGAGCTCAGACTAGAGGCGGAAGACTTGTTCTTGTTGGGGGTGGCGGGCCTCTGCTCGCCAATAGCTCTTCTTCAGGAACCGGAAGTCCAACACGCTGACTGCATTCCGGCGCGCTAAGTGGCCAGCCCTATCTGGAGTACGTGAAGTGGGGGCCGGGGGGAGGGAGGGTGATTGCGATTAGATGTGGGTCAAACTGCTGATCTCAACCACTCTGAAGGCCATCATCGTAGACGCTAAACACCATTGAATTACAGGAAAAGCAAATCGGGAAGGAGTCGAAACAGAAGTCACCAACAGACGTATCTAGGCAGTGACTGTCCTCCAGTGCCAAGGCCGCAACAGATGGACAGAATTCCTCTGTGGAAGGTTATCGTCTTGCTCCTGTGTCACGTTGTGCCTGTGCATGAAGGCATGAAGGCAGGGAAGGGTTGCTGCCACGCTGCTGTCTGCACTGTCTTCACGGTGTGTCTGGCCCCCATCCGCCTGCCCTTTATACACCGCGGACGCCAGCCCCGTCTGTATGGGTGTAGGTGGGAGAGGTAAAACGGGGAAGGGGAAAGCAGATGCGGCATTCCTAGCGGCCAGGTATGTGGGTCAGTGCCAGTATACCTGCCCACGTGGTCCCCCTCCTTCCCCCTCACCATATCCCTGCTCACCTCCCACTCCACCCAGTTCCCTTCCCTCAAGATTTCCACAGACTTCACTCGGCAACGTCGTGGGATGCTTAGGTGGAAGAGGCAGGGGAGCCAAGCGGGTCAGCTAGACTGGCCGGAGAGGGAGAGAGGAAGAGAGAGAGAGGGAGGAGAGAGAGAGAGAGGGGGGGGGGGGAGAGACAAGGAGGGAGAGAGAGAGAGAAGGAGGGAGAGAGAGGGAGGGAGGGAGAGAGAAGCAGAAGTCTGGGTTGATGCAATGTGGTCAGGGGCAGCACGTGGATCCGCTCTGCCTCCTTCTAGTTCCTGTGCCACGTGGAGTTGCTCTGTGCTGCATGTAATCAGCCTGGTTCCTGTGACGCTCTGGGGAATGGAAATGGGCGGCACAGAGGCCCCTGGTAGACCCGGCCTGACTGCGCATTGCCGCAAAGTGAGTCATGTTTGGCAACGCCGCCAGGAACCCTCTCTCCCTCACGTGATCCTCAGTGCCACCCGACCCTGTCCTCGTGCACTTGACCTGGGGGTATCCCAGCATTGACCACCGCCCTTCTGGCTGTGTGATCCCCCTCCCCTGACGCCTACCCTGATTTACCCTCATACCACAGTCTTTCCCACTATGCTTTCATCTTTCACTTTCGTCTAACGTTTTTATTCTTCAGATTAATGAAAATCAGGCGTGTCTCGTTTTCATTTTCATGTCATCAGGAAATCCCAAAGTGAAAATAAGTTGGATAATCACAAATATTAATTGCAGTGTCTGTCTGTCTGCCTGCCTGCCTGTGTGTGTGTGTGTGTGTGTGTGTGTGTGTGTGTGTGTGTGTCTGTCTGTCTGTCTGTCTGTTTGTTTGTCTGTCTGTCTGTCTGTCTGTCTGTCTTTCTGTCTTTCTGACTGTCTGTCTGTCTGTCTGTCTGTCTGTCTGTATGTCTGTCTGTGCAAGGGAAAGGGTGAGGAGAGAGTTTTGAGAGAGAGAGAGAGAGAGAGAGAGAGAGAGAGAGAGAGAGAGAGAGAGAGAGAGAGAGAGAGAGGGAGGGGTGGGGGGTGGGGGTGGAGCTGATGGAGACAGCAGTAATGGGCGTAGGGAAAAGGGAAGCAAAGGGTTTTCTCTTGTTAGCTGAGACTGATGGAGCTCAGAACCTGGCGTGGAGAGGAGACTGAGGGCAATACTACCAGGGCAGGAGAAAATGGAATTATGGTGAAATGGCTAAGAAGGGTGGGGGGAGAGCAAAACGGAGAGTCGGAGAGTCCGCTATATCACATACTGAAGAGAAACTAGGAAGCAAAAGGGGGGTCGGTGTTTGGAATGGTGGGGTTTGAGTTGGGTGGTGGGGGGAAATGCAGGGAAAGCCTCTAGTCTTGTTGCATTAGACCTGCATGGTGCCTGCTCTGCCCTGATGGACAGAGCTGTTAGCATGCAGCCCCTGATGTAATTCATCTTATGGGATGCGTCTGCCGCTCACCCAATTCTCGCCACAACGGTGCTTCCCTCAGGACCCAGCACTCCTCTCCATTCCATCCTGTACTGCCCTCCCCGTGCTGCCTTTCCTCTATCATTTCTTCTCCTCCCCCTTGTCTCTTCCCCTTGCCTCCTTTTCCCGCCTCCTTCCTACCTCTTCTCTTGTCCAAAACATTTACAGAAACTCCTGCTTTCTGACCAAATTCTTCTGGCATGATCCTGTCTCTCATTACTTTCCAGAACCTTCCATTTGAACTCACCCACCACCCCAACCCCACTCCACCACCCATTTCCCTTCTTTCCCCCCTTCCTGACGACCTCTTAAAAAAGTTTTAACCAAGAAATGGCCTTTCCTGTTTTCCATCACAAAGTTTTCTCATTATTTGGCCTGTACTGCCTGGCACATACATGTTGTGTTTTATCAACACAACCTCATAACCTGTGTTCTATATTTACTCTTCTCATGTCTTGCATCTTCATTGGTCTGTTGTGCTTCTCTCTCTCTCTCTCTGTCTCTCTCTCTCTGTCTCTCTCTGTCTCTGTCTCTCTCTCTCTCTCTCTCTCTCTCTCTCTCTCTCTCTCTCTCTCTCTCTCTCTCTCTCTCTCTCTCTCTCTCGCTCGCTCCCTCGCTCGCGCGGGAACATGCACACACACACCCTCTCACTTCCTCCCACCCCCAACCCAACCCCCTTCCCACCCCCACCCGAACCCCCTTCCCCCCTTCCTCCTTGTTTGTGTTATAAGGTGAGATGATCTTTCTAGTAAGGGTTCCCTCAGTGCACATTGTTTCTTTTGATGTGTCATCTGGTGACTGGAGGCGCCTGGGAGTGCCTTGCACTACTCAGACTGCAGTGAAGTCATCCACTGGCACTTGTTGTGCTGGGTCTGTCTTGATGATTCTATTCCGGCTTTGCCTGGAAGGAGGGGCTACCTCTCTTTGATGTTGGTGAGCGTTTCTTTTGAGTTACAAAGCAGTTTGTCAAACAAATCCACCAGTTTGAGAGATCTCATTTACTGAAGATTTTTTTTTGTTGGTATATCTCACTTTCACTTTTTCGGCTGTAGAAAGTTTTCATTATCATATGCAGTGGTAGTTTGTGATTAAAGTACTCTTAGGTTGAAGATTTACTCTTGATGTGTGCATGTATGTGTGTGTGTCTGTCCGTGTTGACTGCACTCACGCAGCAATCAGAGGCAGTGGCAAATGTTTTGAGCACCAACATTTGCTTGCCCTTGACAGGGAAAGAAGTCTGCAAAACTGGTGCACTGCTGCGCTCATTGGTTTGGACACGGCTTTTGCATGTCTGAAATTAGGTTGCAGTCTCCCCATCAGTTCCATTAACATTGAATGACTGCACCATGCAGTGCATGGGCATATGTGTGTGTGTGTGTGTGTGTGTGTGTGTGTGTGTGTGTGTGTGTGTGTGTGTGTGTGTGTGTGTGTTAGAATTTTGCTCAGAAAAATGAATGGCAATTATTTGTGCCATTGCTGATAGTCCTGATCTTCTTGCTGTTGCAGGACTGCAGTGCTGGAGCCATGAGGAGGTAGACCTGAATGATGAACTGGCCCAGATTGCCAACCATGCCTTGCTTGGGGAGGAGGGTCCTGATGGTGAGTGCTTGTAGACTCTGCCCACTGTTTTAACCTGGCTATCTAGTGTGTGGTGGTCAGGTTTCCACTGGCTTTGCCTGTAGGGTACCCACTTAAGTATGTCACTGTCTCTGTCTCTCTCTCTCTCTCTCTCTCTCTGTCTGTCTGTCTGTCTGTCTGTCTGTCTGTCTGTCTGTTTGTTTCTCTCTCTCTCTCTCTCTCTCTCTCTCTCTCTCTCTCTCTCTCTCTCTCTCTCTCTCTCTCTCTCTCTCTCTCTCTCTCTCTGTCTCCCGCCCTCCCTCCCTCTGGTGTTTTTGATACACACAGACAGACACACACACACAGACACACACACACACACACACACACACACACACACACACACACACACACACACAGACAGACACACACACACAGACACACACACACACAGACACACACACACACAGATACACATAGAGACACACACACACACACACACACACACACACACAGACACACATACACACTCACACAGAGGGAGCGGGAGAGAGAGAAGCTGGATGAGATGGAGATGAAATCCTTGTGCACATTGTCCCTGCTTGGAGATGGATAGGTGACTATTGTGATTGTCATTGTGTTTGGAATACAGTTTATTTTCAGCCTTTCCAGTTGTAATTTGTAAGGAACTTTGCAGTGTTTGATTCCTGCATCTTTAGATATGGCACCATAGAACTGTCTGATTTTGATTGTATTTGTCCCAAGTAGGTTTATGAAATGGTTTCTAACATAAAAGTGCTTTCATAAATGGAGAATACCTTGGAAATATCCCAGCAGTTGTGTATGGTTTCTTCAGTAGTCTATTCCCAGCATCTCTAGATTCCTCCTGCACATCCACTGGTCTGCACATTATTTTCACAGTTTGAATGTGGCATGATGGTGAATGATGACAAGGCCTAAAAAAACATACATAGTGGCTTGTCCTTGCTTCAAGGTCAAGGTTGCAGGGGCCATAAATGTTGTTTAAAAAACAGCCATTTTCCACATTTTCTCTGAAGTTTTTGAGATTGGATACCTGACCTATATATGGTATATAGGGCAAAGTAAGCCCTATCTTTTTATACCAGTTTGGTTGACCTTGCTTCAAGGTCAAGGTCACAGGAGCTCTTCAAAGTTGGATTGTATACATATTTTGAAATGACCTTGAGCCTGACCTATGGAAGATAACTGTTTCAAACTTAATAATTATGTGGGACACATGTTATACCTTCATCATGAGACACATTTGGTCACATATCATCAAGGTCAAGGTCACTTTGACCCTTATGAAATGTGACCAAAATGGGGTAGTTAACCACTAAAAGTGACCATATCTCATGGTAGAAAGAGCCAATAAGCACCATTGTGCTTCCTATGTCTTGAATTAACAGCTTTGTGTTGCATGACCTTGACCTTTGGTCAAGGTCACATGTATTTTGGTAGGAAAAAAGTGTAAAGCATTTCTTAGTGTATGATGTCATTGGTAGGTTTAGTTGTTTGACCTTGACCTTGAAGGTCACCTGAAGGTCAAGGTCATATAAAGGTCAAGGTCAAGCATGTGAGTCGTATGGGCTTTGCCCTTCTTGTATTAAATAGTGATCTCCCAAATGAATTCATGTTGTAGCTGAAAACTGCATTATAACGTCCATACATGGTGTCTTCATATCATCTTCACTGTTGCTTGCTGAAGCATTATTTCTTACAATAGCCATTTCCATGAAGTATTCATCAGAGACTAATGATAGTGCACGTAAACACCCCACATATGGTATCTCACTGCATTACAAGATCTGTTACTTCCATATCACCAAACCATTTCACAGACTTGGCACTGAGCATGCTGTGCTTACTGTCACCATGCACTGTATGTAGTGGGAAATCATTGAGGGTTGTTGTTTGTTTGTGGCAGTCAATTTGGATGGACCAAAGAAAGGGTCAGGTGAGTGGAATGATGTATGGAATGATAACATCAGCTGTTACATGGATGCATCCCATTGCTTCATTTGTGTTCTTGCCCTGCTCTGTCCATCCTGGCTGCTGCTGTCCAGATCATGACTGGAGCATAGCTGTACTGTAGCTGCCTTTGCTTACTGTAGCCCTTGCATACAGCTGGAGCAAAGGCTACTTGCGGACCAGTGGCCATGATGTTGTGCAGGAAGGCCAGGGCTGCTGGAAAATCAGCTGCTTCTGTGTTGTCTGAGTTGTCTGCACAGCAGCCTAGGTCTGTGCCTGCCTGGCCCCCTGTCTCTTTGTAGTCTTTGCAGATGCGATGCCTTCCCTGTCTCTGTAGGTCCATTTATTTGGTTCTGCTTTAGATGTAGTCATTGATTTCATCCTTGGTTTATCCTGTCCTTCATTAAGTTTCATTTACTGCATCCCCATTGACCTCATAACAAAATTATCGTGTGACATGTAGATAATCTTGTAGGAGGAATATTATTGTAACAAGACTGACTTGGATTGAGGTTTTGTGAAGATTTCACATCTAATGTTTTAACTCATAGGATTGATTATGCTGACAGCTCCTCTGAGAAACTCATCACAAAAGGAAAGAAAAGATAACAGATTGATGCATGTCCTCAACACTGATAGTCTATGAATTCCCTTGCTCCTGCTACAGTGGAACAGCCAAACAGCATAAAACTTTTTTTTTAAAGTAGAATGGTGTCTTGTAAAGGAGGGAGTCATTTCACTCTGTAGATGTTAGCAACCAACTTTACCTGTACAGTCTAAATAGTGAAAATTGTCTCAAATTGGCCCTGGGTAGAAGTAGGTTCACATGGGTTAGATATTACTGTTATGCTAAGGGACAAGACAAACTGAACTGAAAAAAAAAGTTTTAATATATAAATGGTGTTGCAACTGAAGAGTTGTTGATGGGAGGTTCTGCCTCCTTTGCTCCACGCAGATTGAGCATGGCTGCAGTGCAGCTACCGGAGCAGGCCCCAAAGCCTAGCAGCCAGGGCTTCCAGCAGATGAGGGGGGCATCACGTGGCTCTGGCTGTATGCTCCTCTGAAGTTTGGAAAATGAACTGTCATTTACAAAAGATGCAGGCATGCAGGTTTCCCCTTGATGGATAGAGGGACAAGAGATGAGGAGACAACACTGTTGACAAAAAAGAGCAAACCTGATGTACAATTAGTGACCTTCATACAAGGCAGGAGGAAAAAAGAGAGAAGTTAAGGATTTTCCTCTTCTTTTTAACTCCTTTGATGACACTCTTTGAGAGTCATGTTCAGCATATTGGTTGCAAACACTTTAGGGATATAAAATGTTGAGTGTTAGGGGCAAATTGCCTGTTCCACATTGGGTTTTTTCTTAGTTTCTTTCCAGGTCAGTTTGTGAATGTCTCAGGTCACAGTGTTGCTACAAATGTCATCAATCATAAAAGTGATCGGATCAGTTCTGTCTGGATTGCATTACTAAACACATTTAATTAACAGAACATTGTGAAAGAAAAGTAAAAGAATGTCAGGTAAAAAAAAGAAGAAAGAAAGTTATTATAAGATGAGAAGAAGCAAGGAATACATAATCAACTGTGTAGACAACAAAATTGTTGTGAAGACCATTGCTTGAAGCTTGTCAGTAGGACTAAGGCTAACATTGATTTATATAAAACAATACATGATTACCATGTAGCAGGACATGCTGGTTATCTCCATAGCAACAGATGTAAATAATGAAACCAGTTGTGGAATGGTATAAGGTTAGCCATTATGATACGGTTTTTGCCCTGAAAATCCATGCAGGTGTAGAGAGTTTCCAATTGTCAACTAAATCCCACATCCTCTCATTTTGCTGGGGTTTGGAAGAAGAATTGGCCCATCATGCTGGAGGGGGGTGTTTAAACATTGAATTTGTATGGTTACCCTAAGACTCCCATATGTCATCCTTATTCATTGGGCAGACTTTTGTATGTCCTCAGCTTGAGTGCTGGATGCCAACCTGTGGGTGTCTTGTCTTGCTGCCCTCATTAAACTTATCTTAAAATTCAATTTCATATTTTTTGTGAAACTTTATTGATTGTGAATTCCTTCAAGCTGTGTAAAGGATTTTTAAAATAGTTAATAATGTTGCTGGCTTGTATAGATCATGTAACTCCTGCAGCTCATGTTGATGAATGCTGATCATACATCATCAGCCCACCACTGCATTTATAATGTTATATATTACACCACTACCATTAGCACAATCCTAACCATACATCTTGTCTTTACCATCATTTAAAAAGTGCTCAAGTATCCTTGAGAAAGTAAATGGACACCATGCCTATTGATTCCTGATCTTTGCGCTGGAGTCTGCAGAGAGACTTCAGCTGATGCCAAATTTATGGTATCCATTTCTGGTGCCAGCATCGAAGTAGTGTGTAACCTTTAATCTGTACACTTTCATCTGCATGCAGAAAAAGAGATATCTGAAATATGAATTTTACCAAGTAGTCTTATTATACAATCATGCAGCCTTATGTTCATGCATAGCCTTAGTTAACAATGACAGCAGCCTTATGTTCATGCATAGCCTTAGTTAACAATGACATGAAGCAATCAGAAACATCTTCTGCTTCGTTCCTCATGCCTTTATTGTATATCTTTGTCTTTGCTGCAAACTCCACAGTTTACATCTGTAGCTCTGTTCTGGAACACAAGCATGTTTGGCTTTGGACTAAAGTAATTCCCTCTGTGGTGTTGCAGGGGAGAGAGTCATCCGCCATCGCTCTGACAAGCTGGCAGTGGAGGTGGCGATCTCACCAAGGGCAGCTACTGTATCCAACTCCCTGCATGGTCTCCTGACCTCCTCTGCCTCCATCAAGTACGTGGTCTACGCTGGCCCTGTGCTGGCTGGCTGTGGCTCCTGGCTGCTGCAGGATGACGTGGTCACTTTGGCCAGTCTGCTGCATACGCTGCGAGCACCTGACGTGCACAATGCATTCCGCCAGTTGTCCGGAGGGTCGCTGACACTACATGTGCCAGCAGCTTGCGACTGGGGCTCTACCTTGGCCAAGCAAGAGGCATCGAAACTACTGCAGATCCGAGTCAACCCACCTGAGGCTGTCCAGGAGCCCAGTGGAATTCTGCAGTTCACCGCCTATGCGGCAAGCTTTACCCGCACCCGCTCCCTCTCATCACTGCTGCAGGGCTCAGATGTCGTGGGCAACATCCGCTTCACACGCCCCACCCTGTACATCTTCCCAGGCTGCCAGGGTGACTCGGCACTGTTCGGCATCAGTGGCTTCAACTTACTGGTCAACGGGGGCTACTCCCGTCGGTCCTGCTACTGGGACATCGTGCGCCACCTTGACCGCATAGATGCCGTACTGCTCACTCACCTTGGTGTTGACAACCTCTTTGGGCTCCACTCGGTGTTGCAGCGCAAGACCCTTGAGAACATCCACCCTGAAATTGGCCACATCTACATGAACTCTGGCCACAAGCTGAAGAGTTCCCCCTCTGGCAGCAGCGAGGATGTGCATCACCGCGAGCCATCCCTGCTGATCAACCTGACTGCAGAGGGTGCCCTCCTGATGGACCTGGCTTCCCGCATCGACCTCCACCCTGCTCCCCTCACCCGCCCCCCCTCTGGCAACGCTCTGGACCCTGTCAAGCTCTACCAGAAGGTGAGCTGCTATTTGGTTATTTGTGGTCAATATTGCCATTTGGCTACGTCTTGCTGTGTCTCTTGTTGTCCTTGTCTCTTACTCTATTTTCATCAGAATTTTTATATGCAGTATTATTAACATTATTTTTTTTAAAGAAGAAATGCCCTGGGAGATTTTATCATTTGAAAATCAAAATATGAAATGTTTATCAGCTGTGAATATCTCATGCAGATGCAGTCATTCTATAGTCCACGGATGGCAGTCTATTATTCATTTTAGCAAATGTATTCTGGCCTCATAACGTGAAATTTTTTCCCCCATTTTTGCTGGTAGTAACTAGTATCTTATAAGTTGAAGCATTTCTCTTGTTTCTGCATGTGCTAATGCTGCGGCGGTGTGCTGATGTGCTGCAGGTGGGTCATGGCTCTCTGGACATGTATGTGCTGAACCCTGTGGCCGACAGCAAGGAGTTGAAGGAGTTCTACTCACAGTGGAGTAAGCAGATGGCCAACTTCACCTCCACCCAGAGCACCTTCCCCCTTCCCAACATGCTGTCCATCTGCGCCCTGCTGGTCTGGCGGCCGGCCAACAACAAGGAGCCCATCACTCGCATTCTCTTCCCGGGAAATGCCCCCCAACACAAGCTGGTGGAAGGTCTGGAGAAGGTGAAGCACCTCGATTTCTTGAAGCACTCTGCCTGCACTGCTGCTGACCTTGCCAAGCCAGCGTCTGCTAAGAAGGCTCCTGCAGCCTCCTCCATGAAGGCAACAACCAAAGCTACTCCTCGATCTGCTGCTCCTGCCAAGATCGAGTCACCACGCAAGGCTGTGGAGTCCAAGACGGAGAAAGCCAAGGCACCTCTGTCAAGCCCCAAGGGGAAAGGGGCAAAGGAGGACAACAACATCAAGCGTGTTGCCCGCACCAAGGACAACGAGAAGGAGAAGGAAGACAAGTCCAAGTCGGCCTCCACCTCGCCCTCCAAGAGCTCTGTCGCATCCTCCCCTGCCAAGAACCTCACGCCTGCTGACACTCCCAAAGCATCCACTCCCTCTGAGCCAGAGGCACCTGCACCAGCTCCTTTTGTTTCATCTCTCCTGGATCTCAAACATTCATCTGGTGGGGAGGCAGAGCCTCTGTCCAACCACCTAGATGACAGCAGCATGGAGTCGGGACCGGCAGCTGCCATGCCCCTCCCTGACCCTGTTGACATCAACCAACTGGTTGAACCAGAGGCTGCCCGCCCTGCAGAGCTCCATGAGATTCCATCCAACCAGAGTTTTGGAGAGGATTCAGATTTCTCCCGCCCAGCCGAACCAGAGGAGCCAGTAGACCTTCTCAACCAGTCTCCTGACCCCCTGCCACAGCCATCCCAGGATGAGACCCAGCAAGAAGACGTCATGGAAGCCTCCCGGGAGGTCCTGGAAGAATCTGCTCCAGTCAGCCGGGACCGCTTTGAGGAGCTTGGCATCTATGACGACGAAGAAGATGGAGCTGAGGATGGCTATTGGGTGAGAGATGAAGGTGAGGATCCCAGTGGAGCAATGCCTGAGGAGGAGGAGTACCCACAGGCCCTGCCTGACCCTGTCGCTGTTCCTGAGCAAGAGCCTGAGCCCTGCACCACTGAACCAGACATGACCCGCTCCTTCCATGATGAAGTGCAGACTCAGTCACAGGAACCTGTCTCTGAGCCTGCTTTGGAGCCAGCTGCTGAGCCCCTTGTCTCTGCTCCAGCACCTGCCGAAGCTGATGAAGAGAGCCCTGCTCCAGAGGAAGACATTGCCCAGGAGGAAAGTCCTGCCCCAATGGAGAGCCCAGCACGGGAAGAAAGCCCAGCTCCAATGGGAAGCCCAGCCCTAGAGGAGAGCCCAGCCCCAGCAGACCCTGCCCAAGACATCCCACCCTCTCCCCCACCTTCTGATGTCATCCAGCCTGAGTTCAGCTTCCCTGCCTCTTCAGCCCCCACTGCTTCCCATTCTGATGAGCCTGAGTTCCTGGAGGAGCCAGAGGTAGCTGCTTCAGCAGACAGCCTCCAGCAGAACATCCAGTATGGCGTGAGTGATGACTCCAGAGCCATGGGTGGCATCAGGGAGGAAGAGGAGGAGGACCTGCAGGCTGAGGATGACCATGGTGAAGAGAGCCACCAGGTGGTAGCTGAGGACCAGGAACAACCTGGGGAATCTGCTATGGAAGACCCTGCTGAAGAGTTTCGTGGATACGACAGAGATGCTCAGGAATTCTTGCAGGATGCATACCTTGACAAAACAACAGATGCCAGGTTGGCTGCTGAGGGAGACACCATCCGTGAAGAC
This sequence comes from Theodoxus fluviatilis, assembly GCA_034096865.1. Taxonomy (NCBI): domain Eukaryota; kingdom Metazoa; phylum Mollusca; class Gastropoda; order Cycloneritida; family Neritidae; genus Theodoxus; species Theodoxus fluviatilis. The sequence continues at coordinate 29,584 of JAWQFJ010013498.1, read as the reverse complement.
TCGCTGGAACCCCAGGACACCATAGGACAGGCAGAGGAAGAGCAAGAAGTGGCAGCAGACCACTTTGCCAAGGATGACTCCCTGGAGCGTGAGGAAGCTCACCAGGAGGAGGAAGCTGCACAAGACGAAGAGCAAGAGGGAGCAGCTGATCCCTTCTCCAAGGAAGACTCACTGGAGCCACGGGTTCAGGACACGGTGGATCAGGATGGCCACCAGCAGGCTCGAGAGGACTCCCTGGAGCCCCAAGATGACATAGCAGGAGGATACGCGGGCCAGGATGCAGAGGAAGAGGATGAGGGACTTCCTGAAGAGCAGGAGGAGCCCACCACCCTGGATGGAGGCGATAGGGATGCAGACGCCCCAGGCCAGGCAGATGAATCTACCACCGCTGACTTGGAACAAGTGGATGCCTATGGACAGGTGCAGGAGCCAGAGGAGGTTGGTGAAGAGCCCAGCAACTCCTTTGTCTATGAGAAGGAAGTGGACATATCTGATGAAGGGGAGGAGCATGGTCAGGAGGCAAATGAGCAGGAAGACGCCCCTCAAGATGGAGAGGATGTGGACGAGGGCCAGCAGGATGACTCCACCATTCCTGCAGCCTTTGAGAAAGATGAGACCCCGACCCGTCTTGACATGGCCCAGGCCGACCCCCTGTCTGCAGCCTCAGACTCAACTGCTGGTAAGGACCCCCGAGACCAGAGCCAGGAAGACACAGACTCCATTGATGGAGGAACCCCTGACGACGACAAAGACGTGGATGAATCTTTTGCAAGGGAAGCCGAGTACAACCAGCTCATGGAGGATGAGGAGGACCACCACCCTGCTTTGTCAGGCATGGAGCAGCCCAGCTTGGCCCAGCCAGGTTTTGCCTCCATGGGATCTGACAATCCCTTCGGCACCCACCACCTCCAGCACCAGGATGCCAGTCCCATGGATGGGATGAACCATGGCTCAGCTCTGGGTTCCCTCAGCCCCTCAGATCCCTTTGCCCCTCAGCACTCTCCCCAGTTCCAGACAGATGCTGCCACCCCAGAGCAAGGATGGCCCAGCGCCATGGACCCCATGGGTCTACCACCTTCTGGAGCAGGCTATGATCCTGCTGGCCCTGCAGACGAACAGCCATCTCGGGAGGAGGGAGGCTTTGACCTTGCCCAGTGGGGTCAGCCAATGGGTTTGCCATCACCACCACCTCTTGATGAGTCTCCAACCAAGGCACCCGCTAACCATGTTGGAGGTGCTGTTAATGGCAAACCTGCTGCCAAGAATGGGTCAAAGTCCAAATCCGCTGCTGACCCCAAGAAGTCTGCTGCCTCACCAAAACCTAAGACAGGAGACAAGGCTCCAGCCAGCAGCAGCAAGCGCCCATCATCTGCCAAGCCCAATGGCTCTGGAGATGCGAAGCCACGCATGGAAAAGAAACCACCCTCCTCTGCTGCACCAGAGAAGAAGGCTGCTGCTCCCCGTTCCCGGCCCTCCACAGCCCCTGCCAAGTCTGACTCAAACACCACGAAATCTGCACCAGCAGCCCGCACCAAGGCTGCCCCAGCTTCAGCCCGCCGCCCTGCCACTGCCAGCAGCAGGGCATCACCCCCTGCTATCAAGCTGCCTCCTCTGCCCCCCCTCACTCCCTTCTATGTGGATCTGGCCTACATTCCCTGCCACGGAGACCCCACCTACTGCGATGTGGAGTTTTTCAAGCGGGTCCGGGCCCGCCACTATGTGCTGAGCACCCTGACCCCAGTCCCTGCCACGCTGAATGCCCTCCTGGAGGGCAAGGGTGCCTGGGAGGACCGCGCACTGCCCGTCACCCTCATCCCCACCTACGACAACGATGCCATGCACCACTGGATGGGGCTGCACCGTGAGCAGCTGGGCGACCTGAACATCGAGGTGGCTCCCTCGGCATCGCGCTGCACCATCCAGCTGCAGGACCATGATGCCTCCTGCTCTGCCTATCGCCTGGAGTTCTAGGAGAGAGCTCCTTGCCATTCTAAAGCCCTGCCATGAAAAGCATTGGCGGTGGTCCTCGTACCAGCTTGGAAGCTTGGCAGTTCTGCAACCATGGGAACAACAAATCCCAGCCTGATGCAGCCCCCTGTGTCTACCCACCAGACTCGTCTCAGCAGTCAAGGCTTGTTGTCGCTTCTGGTCTGGCTTCTTTCAACATCCATCCCACTGGAAAAGAAGGGAGTTGGCCCTCCTGAGCTGCAGTCATCAATTACTTAGATGCTTGCACAGCGACGGTATTACATTCTCCTGTTGTGGACTGAGCTTGAGGCACTTCATTGGATTAGGAGGTGGCTAGAGGGTGACCAGGGCTTCACCTTGTGCTGACTTGCTGGCAGGACATCTGGAGGGGGCGGGGTGAGGTGCATCAAGGACAGGGGGGAGAGGTTGGTCAGTGTTGTGCAGCACAAGTGTGGACTGATCTCCCGGGCGTGGCTGCAGGCTGGCTGACTGGCTGAGCTGAACTGTCCACCTAGATATTGTCCACTCTGCCATTGTCAGTCCAAGTTTTCCTCCCTCACTGCTGACTGCACATTGCCAGCGTCCTGCAACTAGAGCTGTCGGCCTGCTCTCTCCAGTCTCTCAGTCAGTCAGTCATTTAGCATAAAGCTGCCTTTCTTGTTCCATGCATCCATGTCTTTGCCAGCGAAAATCTTTGAGAAGACTTGTGATAATTTGTGTACTTTTTCTTGTGTATTAGGACAGTAGACAGTATTTCTAGATGTTTTCATGTAAGTGTGGGTTTTTTTGAGATGGCAAAATAAGTGGTAATTGAAAGGAGCTCTGTAATGACATCATTGGCTGTTGCAGCCTCAAGTTTTGCTTGATTTTTGTAACATAATCAGCTTTCATTTTTGTCCATCCTGAGTCATCAACCTGTTGTTGTTGGTATGCTTTTTTTACCAGCTTTGTTTGAATTGTCTGTAGCTGCCATGTGGTCTTCGCTCAGGCAGTCGGTCATCATTGGAGTCAGTACTGTGACTGTAGGAGGAGAGGATCTGAACACGGGGGGAGGGCAGGGAGTCTCATTTACTCCGTAGCTTCAGCAGGAACTCCACACCTGTCTTCTTGGGAGTTTACAACTACTGTTTTCAGTGCAATCATTTCCACTATTGTGATAAAGGTCATTTCACACCGGTACTTTCCCTTTATATTTTTTCCCGTTTGATTCTTCACACTTTTTCTCTCCCAGACTTGGTCACTAAGCAATACTTCTTAGGGCAGACCTTAGAATTTTGACCTCCTACTTGTACTCTGCTTAGAACTGGAAGAGGCTAGTATTACAACTAGTGCTTCATCACAACTCGCCTTGATACCAGCCAGGTTTTAGACGAATTTTTATATATCACAAGAACTATTGTACGATTTTCCCCCGGGATCTAAAATCTTCCATTTTGAGACATTATCATGATTATGTCTAGAGAGTTTTTCCTCTGCTTGGCCAGTTTTTGGTGCCATAATTGAATATGTACTTGTTGATTTTCTCCCCCCCCTTTTTGATGAGGACAATAGAACTACAGCATCTCTAGGCAGGTGGTGGGTGTTGAGGTCACAAGAAAACATGCCTAGCTTGGCTGAGAGTCCAGGCTGTGCTATTTGCTGGCATGCAGCTCGCGAGATTCCGCATCATTTTGTTTGAGCTGGGAGTCGTATATCACCAGAGCCGCAGATGGAGGAATACCTGAGCACAAGGCCAATTGTCTGGCATGCAGGCATCGAGGACCAGTTATCATGAACACTCCATCGCCCATTTGCACTTCCTATGCAGTCCTTATCCAACAGACTGCTTCCCTTTCCTGGAACAGCCAGATCCTTTGCTGCTGGGGATGGTGGTGGTGGTAGTAGTGTCCTGAGCTGGGCTGGCTTCCACTTTGTTAGAGCAGCTCTGTTCCTCTGTGGCCATGCAGTGAGTGCAGTCTTGCTTAGTTGACGTCTGCCATATTTGCATTGAGTTTGTCTCCTAGTTTGACAGTGAACGCCTGGAGCAGCAAGAGTGTTGTGCCCAGAGCCAAGTTAGTATCCTGAAGTCCTAGAGGGCTGCTTCACCTGGAATTGAACCTGGCAGGTTTGGTCTCCCCTGAGGTTGAAAATTTCTTCTGTCAGTCCCTACAGGATGTTTGGTTCTTTTTTAAGATTTTTAGTGTCCTGAATCGGTACTTCACCTGAATTTGATGTTCCCTTCCTCCTGAGAAAAAGTATTGACCAACGTGACACCTGTAGAATGCAGGATAAAGTCTAATCTCAGTAGTGTTTTCAAATTGGTCCACAATTTTAATTCAACACTGTTCATTGTAAACATGAAATTGTTTGGCTTGGACCTTTAAACGAACCAGAGATATAAAGGCAAAAGTTGATGGCAGTTGCTTGGTTCGCAAGTCAATGAGAAGATATGTTCAATGAAGTTCATTGCTTGGTGAGAACCTTCAAGTGGGAAAGCCTGTTGTAGGGAGAGGGAGAAATGGTGTATGTCCATTGTCTTGCCTGAAGCCTGTGCAGACCACGCTCGTCTGCTTGGGCCCTGCCTATTTCGCTGTCTGTTGTTCATGGAGTTGAAGTGTCATCTAGCGCAGCCATAAGGTAGCAAATGCTGTAAGTGAGAACTAACAGATGTAGAGTAAAAAGATACGTGTATACACAGTGTGCAATGCTTGGTAACCAACAGCTGTGGGATAAAATGGAGTGTTGACAATTGTTTCTTGACCTAAACTCTGTATATCATGACATGAAAACAATAGGTATGAAGCTGTAGCTGTAAAAGAGTAACAATTCACAGGCTTTGGAAGAACATGACTCGTTCTTAGCTCACATTTGATGAGTAATGAGTCAGTAGAAGTAACATTGAGTGATTCATAACTGATTTGCATCACTCAGTAACTTGCCACCAGGAGGAGGCGATTTATGAATTTACACAAGATAAGGCCTAGTACACAGTAATCTTAACACACAACTAAGGTGTGGAATTTTCAAGTAGCCTATGTACAAGACTGTTTACAAGTTTTCCCCATTTTGTCTGTGAGAATGCCGTGGTGATGAGAGGAATCGATACATGCATTGTGTGTTGCCGTGTGATATGCCACTGTTTGCCTGTGAGGGAGGGGATAGGGAGGGTGGGGGACGGGTGTCCTGACGTACCAGTGTGTGGTGAGATACAAGTTAACTGCTGCCGTGTGGCTTTGTGTAGGTCTTTGTGTCTGTGGGTCTGGGAGGGGTTAGAGCGCCCTAGAATTGTCTGTTGGCTTGGCTTGTCTTGTCCGTGTCCCATAGCCTTTGTTCCCTTGTTGTAGTGATGCCTTGCCTTTGTCTTGAGCTTGTTGCTAATATGTGGTTCTTTGTGGATATTTTGGTAGTGTTGGTGCAGCATCTGGATTTGTATGGGCTGTTTGTCAATGATTGAGCGTTGGCCCAGGACGGAAATTTTTACTGGTGCCGCTTGTCTGCGCTTCATTCGTGTAGACCAGACCACAGCTTGTGCAGTGTGGTGAAGCCACTGTTGTATTATTGTACAGCTTTTTTTGCTTTGTTATCGTCATTTGATATTTTTTGCTTTGTTATTCTTTAATATTTTGACTTTTCCCCCTTTTTTCCTGCGTAACTGTATGGAACATACCAAGAATAAAAGATGGTGTCATCACCAATTAGCCTTTATCATTCTTTATTGAGAGCGCTGGAATCTGTTGGAAGACTTTCCTCTGGACAGCTGCTTAGCTGAACCAAGAAGAGTCTAGTGTCCTTACATCACGGGGATAGCTCCACTTCATCTCCAAAATCAAAGGCTTGGCTTGCAGTAGAAAGTCCTGTCACGTTTTTGGACAGATGAAGTTGGTTGATCTTGTGTTTTATGACCAAAAAATATGCAGTCACAAGGTCATTAACCAAAATTATAACCCGAGCAGGAATGATTGCAGAAAACAGAGTACATAAAAAAGAATAAAATCATTAACATCACAACCATAATCATTATCATAGCCATCAACATGTAAGCATTGAACTGCACGTAACAAAGAACGACCTCCCGTCCACGCTCATAAACGCGACTCCCGTGCATGGGATGGATGGATTGTGTTTTACGGCCTATCAGCCGTAGTAGGCTATAAGGCCAGTAAGCACAAAAATCACTAGAACAGTTTAGAGTGAACGCAAATCAAGTTACGGTGTCCCTAGTTATTCGCCTCTTACGAATCGCGTAGGGAGACGCGGTGGGTCAATTCTTGTCCCAACCCACAGGGTGACCTGACCGTGCATGGGAAGCAGTAGTCCAAGGGAAGCAACTCCGTGGTGTCTGGCAGGACGTGCATTCACAAACCTCGAACCCATCTACATGCACATTTATTTGGACCTTGCACAACTGATTCTTACAACAAGCTTTCAAAGACAGAATTCAAGGAGTACTCTAATGAAAATTACTATATTCAACATGACACAGACTAGTGGAAACAACACGGAGCGAGCGACGTCTCTCCGAAGAATCAAAGCTTGGATGTCATGCCAAGTTTCACGAATCAGAGGCTTTATTGCTACATCTGACATTTACGAAGAACATTTTATCCCTTGAACCCTTGAAGTACCGATTACTGACTAGATAAAATTCCGGAAGGAAAGTTTGAATGTGCAGGAAGCATGAAGGAAATATCCAAAAGTATTTATGCTTTACGACAAGAAAGCGGTGCAGCATGAAAAAAACACAACCACTTAAGTTAAGGTTTAACCAAAACACTCAAACGGTCAAAGGCGCTTTCACCGAAACAATTGATCGCTGGCCAAGCTAGTCAAAGATATTCAAAGAGCATCTTCCACTTTCGAAGGGAGTAATCGCTGTCATCATATAGTGATATACAACGTCCAACTCCCATCAGTGCGGTAAAACTTGATCTAAAACTAGGCCAAAACACGGCCGGAATCTGGTCCCAATCAAGTGAATGCTTGGGCGCGTTGCATAGACGCAAGGAAAGTCAAGACCCTGCGAGGAATAGGTCGGTGTCAACATGGTGAAAGCAGATGTAAAGGCCGTGTAAACGCTGCTTGGGGCTGACTATGTACAAAGACCGCGCAGCATTTCAGCTGATGAGGGAGGTTCTTT
>JAWQFJ010013498.1:12500-17500 GCA_034096865.1 Theodoxus fluviatilis | reverse complement strand
CACCCACGCGCGAGCGAACAAATGCACACTTGCATAAGCACACACACATATACGTGCACACACCCGTGCACACACACGTGCACACACACGTGCACACACACATGCACACACACGTGCACACACATGCACACACAACACACACATACACACAACACATACATGCAACACACAATACATACACACACGCGCGCACGCACGCACGCACACACACACACACACACACACACACACACTTGCCAACCACTACCACCACCACCACCACCACCACCACCACCACCATCATATTAGTACCAATATGAACGGAATTTTTTGCACTGCAAAAGTTGCCCAAGGTATCGGAGGGACTACTTTGGGAGGACTGCTCACAAACAGAATATTCCCAAGATGTAGATTTCAATGAAAAACATGTTTAACGGGTGAATGCTTTCTATTTCCTGAGGGACAGTGGATACGATAGGTATGCTCGCAGGAAACCAGAGACTAATGCGTGGAGTCTGTGAGTCCGGAATAATGTTTGTCGTCAAATCTAGATAATGAGAGTGAGTTGAAGAGGACTATGGTATGCTAGCAGAGGCAATCACTGAAACAGACTATAATGATGTCTTCTCGTTTAGGTACTTTTTATTCATGTATTTTGTATCTGTCAGTGGTCAGTTACGTAAACGTTATCACTATATTCCGTTTCAGTGATTGTTTTTGATTGCAAATCATAATCTAAAAAAACCCGCTTCTCCTCTGCAGCTGCACCTGGTGAACCCGTGGCTGGGACGTAACAGTCATAGCGACGAAGACCTAGACATTTCGTGAAAGGCAGCTTTTACAGAGCTGTACCCCTACCTTGCTCGTGTTGCAGTGGCAGGACAGAACCACTGCACCCCTACCTACACCGCCGCCAAGCTCGGCGTGCTGGGCTACACCTGCAGTTGGGCCGTAAGTATAGCATGTTTCCTGTCCTAAATGCATACACACGCGCGCGCACACACACACACACACACACACACACACACACACACACATACATACTCACAACATACACACACACACACACGTTGGTATGGTCCAAGTCCCAGAGACGCTGACGAAGGCTCGGAGCTTGACTGGCGGGGGCCGGTGCAAGGAATATCGGCGGGGGCCCTGTGATCGCGTGAGCGGCGGAAGTCTGAGTGCCGGCGGGGGCCGCACGTCAGCACCCGTGAGCCCTGGTGTGGGACGGGCAGGGGAGTTTGTTTGTGCTGAATACACCCCGTTGGAACTCTGTGCTGGCGTTTTGTGTTTCTTGTTTATTTTCATTGGTACGGGCTAGGCAAACCGGAGGCCCAGTTAGCCTGTCCGTATACACTCTTTCGTTCATTCATTCATCCATTCATTTCTTCATTCATTATTTCATCCATTCATTTATTCAATCTTTCATTCATTCACTCGTCCATTCATTCAATCCTTAAACCATTAATTCTTTCATTCATTCTATCATTCGTTCATGCATTCATTCATCGACCCGTCCATCCATTCATTCGTCTCTGTGTTTCTCATTCTCTCGTGTTTGTTGGGCACAGACCAACCCCTACCTGGGAGAGCTGGGGCTGAAGTTCGTGTGTCTGTGTCCTGGCTTGATGGACACGCGCATGCAGCAAGTTCACGATGACACCTTCCTCTGGGCCGACGATCGGCGCCGTAACAACAAGGGCGTCCCAGTGCTGAAGTGAGCCATTGGGCGTGTTTGTTTGGCCCAAAATCTCGAGAGAATCGCGAGGGCTAGGCGTTGCCTACGTTCCTCGCTCATAAGGACGCACTCGCCGTGAAGGCGGGAGGCCGAGGGAGGTCCGGAGCTCCCTCAATTGGTGTGTTCTATGAAGTGAAAAACTGATGTGATATCTGAATCGTCAGTTATTCCGTCTATCGACAACTTCTTCACCAACTCTGACGCCAGGACGCAGCCATGTTCTTCCGCCTTGCGAGATGATTGGCCGTTTTTCTAGCTGTAGGAGAGTCTCACTCGCCCTCGACTAGCCATTCAGGGAGAATCGCGAGATTTGTGGCCAAACAAACGCGCTCATTCTAGTTCACTAGAGATTTCGCCTGCCTTCGAAAGTGTCTCTAGCCCAGTTGACATCACGTGATGGAAGGTTTTCGTCCGATATATGCAAATGGAGGTCACACGAGAGGCTTGTGGGATAGGCGATCCGCACCCTGACATACGCCGTTAAAGTAGTTCTAAGACTATTTCGCACACAACTCTTAACTTACTCTTGTTGAGGCAATAAACAAGCGTTTATTCGATAAAATAAAATGTTTGTGTTGAAATGGAAAAAAGTTTTGACATTTAATGATTTCTGTAAAAAATGGAGAAAAAATAGTATCAGAACGAACTATTTTTGGCGTAATGCTGTAATGCGAAGGGTCAAGTCTATTAAGCATTTATCCCTCCAGGTTTACTGGAGGTCCTACAGACTTTATTAGTCTGTCTGTGTGTGTGTGTGTCTGTCTGTCTGTCCCGTCTCCACGGCCTATATCTCAAAAACTACTGGACGGATTTCCTTGAGATTTTGCACACTGACTGGAAGTTAGGTCCCATTCAATATTATCAAATTTTCAGAATCGAGGTTTGAAAAGAAAGTGACTTTTTTTACATTTTGGTGTTTCATTGAAAACGATTCAACAGACTCCATTTTGCAAAATTTGTGACGTGATCATTTGACGTCGTATAACGTGACGTCATTTGCGAGGAGATTTTCGATCCTATATGCCAGAAGAATTTCGAAACACCTGGGGAGGAATGGCAGGCAAGACACGGGTCGAAAAGTTGGGAAAATTTCATATCTGGACGTTTTTGAGATAACATCAGTTTTGAGTAGTTCAAACACTTGCAAATGCCCCCACGTGTTTTTTTCGACCTGTCATTCGATAATTAGTTGAATAAAATGGCTTTGAAAAACATCACTCCTCGTAAAAAACGTTAAAAACGTCATTGATGCATCGTATTTTATGACTTTTGGAAAAATTGTAACTTTCGATCTATTCTACGAAGAGGTTCACGCCCGGTACCGTTGGAAAGCTCGTCTTTTCGATCGAGCACAGCAAGGGAAATAACTCCGCCAACTATAGTGGTCTATTTTTAGTTGATGATTTCAAACAGCGTACACAGGGTTGTTTGGAAACTCACTAGCCAATCATTGAGCTTAGAGAGGGAATTCCACTTGTTTCAACCAATCAGAGACTCCAAAGCGAGGATTCCCTGGCCCACAATGCATCGTAAACATGGCTGCCGCTTCAACGCTAATTCTCTCAGTTAGTTTATGTTTTGCACCAAATCGAATAAATTCGACTTCAATCAAACAATCAGAGAATGCCCATGAGTGAATAAACTCAACATTATGCCGCGACCGAAAAATAGTGGGCGAAGAGAGCAGCTTTCGGCTGCACGCACCTCGAAAATACTTCGCGGTCAAGGTCGAAAGTCTAGTTCTACTTCGTCAACGCCTGCGTTGACAGTGCCATCGCGATCGCTGCCTCCTCGTCCCTCCATCTCAACTGCCTCGATTCCGGAAGAAACTTCAAACACATCGGCATCAAGGAGGAAGATACAGATGATGCAGGCAGAAGCGAAGCAGCCGATTGAAACCGATCATAAGTGGGTCAACGTGCACTTAGATCAGCTGAGTGAACTAATGAACGATGTTCTTTGCCCGAACTGTTTTCGGTCTGGTCTCACCTTCAGCATACAAAACAATGGCTTAGCCAGCAAACTTTGCTTGAAATGTGGAGCCTGTGATGCCAGAAGAATGAAGAAAGCTAATGTGGCAGCCTCTGTTCAGGCATAGCAACAGTGCCTACACTATGTGGCTTCATGCCTTCAACTCAGCTGAAATGGTCGTTGTCAACCACATTCGGGGACAGAGTACTCGGAGTACTCTGTCCACGGGGACAGAGTACTCGGAGTACTCTGTCCACGGGGACAGAGTACTCGGTCTTTGAAATCTCGGCATTTGAACGAGAACGAGACTGCCAACAACAGGCATTTTACCTATCAAAATGGCGGTCGACGTTCGAATGGGACAAGATTTGTTGAACTATTTGAATACAGTGCCAGCGTGAAACACTTATCGCCGAGTGAAGAACATGTCGCGATATATCACATGGTCATCGGTATGTCACGTGACTGTAAGGACGAGATTTCAAAGACCGAGTACTCTGTCCCCGTGGACAGAGTACTCCGAGTACTCTGTCCCCGGGGACAGAGTACTCCGAGTACTCTGTCCCCGAATGTGGTTGACAACGACCATTTCAGCTTCAACTCAAGGCATCAGAAGAGGAGGCTTCAGGAGGAAGAAGAAGGGGAAACCTATGGTGCTGGAATGGCAAACTGACTTGTTGTTGACTCATTCACAGCATGTGTCTCTCTGAAGTTGCCTTTATTGACCTTGGCATTTCCTGTGTAGTAGTAGGGCGGATCCTTTCCTCTTGAGCATGAACTTTTCCAACCCTGCATTTTTTTGTACTGGGGACTGACTCACTGCACAAAAACACTAAAAACTGGAAACTGTAAGTTCAGTTTCATTTTTTAGCATGTGTAGTCCTGCTGGATGAATGTATGAATAAATGAAACAAGTTTTAGCCATGATGGATAGTTTTAGAAGGACTTAAGCATGACTAAAAGTTGTTTTTGCCATTTTCTCAAAATGTGTTTTTTTCATAGAGTTCAAATCAATTAATTACTCAAACTCATCACAGGATGATGATGATGACTTGTAATTTTGCAGGTATGTTACATGTATAATAATTTATGAACATACAGACACTTTTTGCTGTGAACTGATTATTTGGCCAGATATGATTTTTTTTCTTTGATGTTGAACCTACTTTATCTGCAATTCGGATATTGATGTGGAAGCAATAAGTACATTTTTTTACTTTTTGCATTACAAACATAATCTTCTGTACATTTAAAGATAAAGAGTGTACAATTTTAATGCAAAAAGAATTTTCAAGAAATATCAAGTAGT
>JAWQFJ010013498.1:0-2500 GCA_034096865.1 Theodoxus fluviatilis | reverse complement strand
TTTTTTTATTTCAATCACAATTTGCAAATCATGCTCCCAGCTAATTTGCATAATTTGTAATTAAAACAGACATTCTGCAACATTGAAGCTGTTCTTTACGTGTCATCATTGTTCATGCACCCTCCTTGACACTTGCAGACTTTGCTGCATCGCAGTCCTGCCCTGCTGCACTTGCAGTTGCCCCTGCAAGCCACCTTGCATCCACAGCTCACCAGCAGCATGCACGCATCGGTGACGTCTGGCAAGACTGTCCAGTATGGCAACCACACTCGTGTCCTTGGGTTCCACTCCCATCCCCAGTCAGCTGGGTTTGCGATCTCAGGTTCCTTGGTCAGTGCCTGCCTCCAGGTGTCAGCCATCAGCACAGCACGCCTGGCATGCTGATAGAGTGCATGCTGCGTCGGAGGAATTATTTCCAGACTGGTCTTCCCAGCAACAGTGTACAGGAACTGTCTTGCTTCGTTGACACTGAAGAAGGCGCACGTCTTGCTGTACATGATCACAGTCAAACGCTCCAACAGTCTCATGTGCTGCGAATCCATTGTCAGGCACGTTGGGGCATGGGTGATGGCTATGAAAGTGTCAGTGATTGCAGGCAGAGTGCTCCATGCTTTCCATGCTGTCTTTTTCCCAATGCAATGGAATGCAGACACGCAGTCGCACCCTGTGAAGGCGTGAAAGAAGGCAAGGGCTTGACAGGATCGAGGTCCAAGTTGCTGTGCGATATGATGAACTGGGATGTCCTTGTAGGTTTTTCCTGTGCCAAATCCCACCCATACTTCTGAAAGACCGAGGTCATGAAACAGTGAAACAGCGAGGATGACAACGTCACTGTCCACTGTTCTCAGGTATGCTTTCTTGTGGCCCTGTTCTGCTGCATGTCTCAAGTGCAGGATCATCCGCGTGTCAGCCTCCTCCTGTTTGCAGGGAGACACAGATGATAAGTCAGTTGGCTTGTTGCTCAGCACCATCTGTTCCTTTGTGGTGAGGAGGAGCACGTCCATGTCTGATGTGAGTCTGTGAAGTTCCTCAGCAAGAAATTGGAAGAACTCGTCTTTGTTATCGCTGTTTAGAAGGAATTTCTGCCACGAGCTTCCTTTTGGCAATGGGACATTTGCTGAGACACGTGTTCTCAGACCCCGGCCTCTCTTTTCTCTTGTTTGTGACTTGAGACTTGATGCTGTATAGGTATCCCATACAGCATCAAGTCTCGTTGTACTGTCTGTCAACTGAGCACGCAAGAAGGGCAGCAGCTGAGCCTGGGTGTAGTCTCCAAAGACGGTTGCCTTTTGAGGCCGGATCATATGAATCACTGCTGCCATGTCGAATATCAGGACAGAAGCTTGTTTTGTTGCCTCATTTCGGCCTGGAGGAGGCATTCCTGGGAGACACTCAAGAATCTCCGACTTGGTACCAGAACGGAGCTTGCCGCCTTCGGACAAAGCTGGGGGTCACGGCTGTTTTCGTGCCGGAAGAAATCAGCCATGTCTTCCTCAGGGCGGGACAGAAGTGACATGAACATCTTAACTACCAGCGCAGTGTCCTTCTTTGTAGATGACAATTTGCTGGCACCTTTCGTCAGATCCGATGGTGGCCTGTTGGCAAAGGTGAAGACATTGGCCCTTGGGATGACGTCCGAAAGAGGCTTTGTGCAATTTTCTATTCTGTCTCTCACAAACTCGGTGAACATGGTTTTGCCTACCTCTGAAGCCCCTCTGAGACTCTTGGTAATTTCTGGGTCCATGACTTCAGCTGAAATCAAAGTGACAAGATCTGAGCTTGTTTCGTTGAAGGGATTGATAACAGTACCCTCGGTGACAAGGTTGCATAGAGCTTTGAGGTGGTTCAGCAATTTGGTTTGTTCTGCCTTTGAGGAATCAGCATGTTCAACGGCTCCTTTGTCTGCCTGAGTGAAACAAGCTGACTCAAACTCATCGAGAATTCGCAAAACTTCTGGTCGTGAAAGCTCTATCATCTCCTTCTCTTCGCTCTGACCATAGAGTCCTTTGGTTCCTCCTTCTCCTTTCAGAAACTTCACTGAGTGCTCCTGGCTCTGGTCAAGAGCCATCATAGAGCATTTGCCCTCACCTCGCTGGACCGAAAACTTGCCGTTCATGAAGGCCTCGTGTACAGAAGGATGCTTCTCTTGCAGTTTGGCCATGTCACGCAGGAAGACGGGAAGCCATCTGGCGTAGTTAGTATGTCCGAATGTGAAGAACCAGGGGCACATCTCGTGGAGAGTGGACAGCGTCTGCTGCCAGTCACCCAGTCGCTGGACCCTCCACAAAGCGGCACATGAGTGACAGATACTCTCTCACTGTCACCCAGTAGAATACCGTAGGTGCATTGGTGACACAGACGCCTTTCCAAATATTGCCCATCGGTTCATGCGGCCCAAAGCCATCCTTGCAGTACGCTTCATCTACGCAGCCCGCTCCAACACATGGAGCCAAGATGCAGGGTCAGGTGGTATGCGTAGCGAGTTCTCTTGACGTTCTTT
>JAWQFJ010013494.1:45000-51452 GCA_034096865.1 Theodoxus fluviatilis | reverse complement strand
TTCTATAGAATTTTCTATAGAATTTTCTATAGAAATTTCTATAGAATTTTCTATAGAAATTTCTATAGAATTTTCTATAGAAAATTCTTTACCAAAAGTCTATAGAAATTTCTATAGAAATTTCTATAGAAATTTCTATAGAAAATTTTTATATGGGAGAGCATCAAGAGCGTCAGAACGGCTGGCCTGGCTTTTCAAGACTCGCGCTCAAGCGTGGAACAGTCGAGGAAGACAATCACAGTCACACATTAATTTAAATCCCTTCGTCAACCTCATGCTTGGACGCAGCGGAGGCGAAGCACTTGTAACGTTTTGTTGCATTTTATGTGTGTGTGTGTGTGTGTGTGTGTGTGTGTGTGTGTGAGTGTGTGTTTGTGTGTGCGTGTGTGTGTCTGAGTGTGTGTTTGGGTGTGTGTGTGTGTGTGTGCGTGCGTGCGTGCGTGTGTGTGTGTGTGTGTGTGTGTGTGTGTGTGTGCGCGCGAGGGAATCGGGTTGATGACGTCTTTTAGGGGGAAATGTGCTGCTTCGGTGAAAAACGACCAGCGCACCGTGCCCCTTCTCTACATCAGAACAAACTCGCTATCTAAGGAAACGACTGGCATTGTGGCTTTCAGGTGCTGCGTTCGATCCTGTGAAGATCTTTGAGTTGCTTTTTACAGCTTTTCTTCGCCATTTAAGCGTAGCTATCAATCCTTGCTTATTTATAAACGTGTAGCCAAAGATTACTTTTTCATGTGAGTCCTTTGTCTTGCTTTGAGGGCTCTATTTTTGCAATTTGATGTAAACTTTTCTATGTTTAATTTCATTCGGGGTCGAAATTTAGAACCACCCAATATATTGTCTATGCCACACCTGCTGCAACCCTGTGTCATAAATCTGTCCGTGCGTGTAGTTCTGTCCGTGCGTGTAGTTCTGTCCGTGCGTGTAGTTCTGTCTGTGCGTGTAGTTCTGTCTGTGCGTGTAGTTCTGTCCGTGTGTGTAGTTCTGTCTGTGCGTGTAGTTCTGTCTGTGCGTGTAGTTCCGCCTGTGCGTGTAGTTCTGTCTGTGCGTGTAGTTCTGTCTGTGCGTGTAGTTCTGTCTGTGCGTGTAGTTCTGTCTGTGCGTGAATGAGTATACTTGGTGCACATCTACGATGCACCTGCCCCTCTGTGTGACTGCGTTAGCTTTGGTTCAACGTCTACGACGTGCCAAATCAAAAACAAACAGCATTTACAGGAACTTCTCCTCCCCTTCCATCTTATGTAAAATAGCTCATCTATAGGCTTGTTCAGGAGTATAAAGCGCTGCATGAGCGCTACATGTTGGCAATTGAGCGCTCTTTGCCTTTCCTGAACACCTACAGATTTTGTGCAGCGCTTCACTTGTTAAAGGGGAGGTAAATCTTCTGCGCCCCATCATGATGTGCTGATAGACGCTAAGAAAGTGTTTTCTTTGCCACAGACATCGTGTATGCACGTTTAAATGTATTCTGCATGAATAAAGTCCACTACTGTGTCATCCTTACTTGCCATTACTCGCGCATACAGTGCGCTTGGGGCAAATAAAGCCCGTTCCAGTCCCAAAATGATGTTTCTGAGGGTTATTTTACACATCGACGGCCAGTGCGGGATCGAAGACGCCATTTTGAAAATGATTCAAAATCGTCTGAATCACCTCGGATCGGTGATGCAGAGCGCTGCTCAGCGCTGAGTGAATCACGCCCCAAAATTGCTGTTCAGGAGTGAATCACATGCAGCGCTGAGCAGCGCTGCGCAGCGCTGCGCCTCCTGAACACGCCTTATGCCTTGTAGTTCTTGTAATGGCGCATGCCAAAAGTAGAGCTTTGAGAGACATCGCCCTGTAAAATTATCTTTTAATTCAACTCAGCAGTTAATTCTTTGTTTGTGAATACTGATACACGGTGAACATGACTGGTAAAATCCCCGTGTACCATCCACTTGTAATCGATTTGCGCTCCTTCTTTTCCTTAGAATTCTGTTATTTCTACTTCCTCCTCCTCAACACGTGACCCTTTCGCTTTGTTACAAACCAGAAGCACGTGGGAAAATCCACCGGGTAATGGTTTACTTGACATTCTTGACGTCACAATGAAACTGCTGTTAAATATATATTGTTGTCCTCGTTGTCATCGTGATGTTCGTCGTCGTCGTTGTTGATCTATATCGTCGTTACGACTCCAAAACAGCAAGTTGATTTTCCCTACACGTTTCATTCTGACCTCGACGAGCGTGACTCCATCAGACCTGTGAGGCCATCCCTATTGCTCAATCTTGGCAGTGTCGTGTGTGCTTTCAATCGACCCCTCTTTTCTTCCACCCCCCTTTTCTTCCATCCGTCCATTCGTACCCTGCCCATTCTCCAATGTACCCGTCCTTCCCACCCCCTCTCCCTTCCAACCCATCCCACTCCTCAATCCCATCCCACTCCCCCACTCCATCTCATTCCTCTACCACTCTCCCCCTCCCCATCTCACCCTCACCCCATCTTGTCTTTCTCCCTCGATCATGCCAACCCACACCTCCAGCCACCTCGCCTCAATCCCACCCTCATCCCACACACGCTCCACTTCCCACCTCAAATCCGCTTTCGACTCCTCCACTCCACCTCACTCTACCCCACCTTTCCTACCTACCTCACCCCACCTAACCCCACCCCATCCCCGCTCCACTTTCTACCACTCTTAGCTCTCCTCTCCCCACCCCACCTGAAAACACTCACCCCACCCTCACCCTGACATCACCGCAGCTCCTCTCTCCATTTCTGCCCTACCCCCAGTCTATTTCAACTCACTCCTCCACTCCACCTCACTCTACCCCACCTTTCCTACCTACCTCACCCCACCTAACCCCACCCCATCCCCGCTCCACTTTCTACCACTCTTAGCTCCCCTCCCCCCACCCCACCTGAAAACACTCACCCCACCCTCACCCTGACATCACCGCAGCTCCTCTCTCCATTTCTGCCCTACCCCCAGTCTATTTCAACTCACTCCTCCACTCCACCTCACTCTACCCCACCTTTCCTACCTACCTCACCCCACCTAACCCCACCCCATCCCCGCTCCGCTTTCTACTACTCTTAACGCCCCTCCCCAACCCCACCTGAAAACACTCACCCCACCCCCACCCTGACACCACTGCAGTTCCTCTCTCCATTTCTGCTCTACCCCCAGTCTATGCCAACCCACTCCCCCACTCCACCTCACTCTACCCCACCCCACCTCCCCTGCCTCTGCCTGTGAGCAGTGGGCTTGCCGTGGTGGCGGTGGCCAGAGTGCCAAGTGGGCGACCGGGGTCAGGAGGGTTTCTGTCAAGAGTGCGCCCTCGGTGGGGACAAAGGCAATGGCTGTTGACAGAACCAATGACCCAGAAAGAGGGGCGCCCCTCCTTGACGTGCTGCCCGGGCCCCTTGGCTCTCCAGGGGCAAAACGCTGCTCGCCACTGTGAGTACAGCGCACGCCTGCCCCCCCCCCCCCCCCCCCCCCCCCCCCCCCTCTCGGCCCTCGCCCCTCGCCCCTCGCCCCACCCCTATACAACTCTATGCCTCCAGCCCCACCCCCATCTTGCCAGGCTTCAGAAATGTGGCAACATGGCGTCACCCATGTAACTATCCTTCCAACACCCCCCTCCCCCCTCCCTTCCCTCCCCCTCCCTCTCCTTCCTACACAGTTTCTTCCTCTGTCGAACTTCCCTCTCCTGACACCTCCCCCCCCGAACCCCGACCCTCTTTTTCCCAGTCCCCAACCCTTTTCCTCTCCTGGTTTCACCCATTTAATTGTGTGTGCTGACCTCATAGACCTCAGGGCACACGAGGAAATGGCCAAGTTTGCTGTTTGTTGGTGAACAGATTTAGAACTCCAGGAAGAGTGAGGGAGATAACCATTTGTGGTTGGAGGACACTTAACTTTTTCTTTGATTTTCGGATGCGGATTTTTACAAGCGGCTGAATACTTAGTTGGTTGGTTGGTTGGTTGGTGGGTGGGTGGGTGGGTGGGTGCGTTGGTTGGTTGGTTGGTTGGTTGGTTTGTTGGTTGGTTGGTTGGTTGGTTGGTTGGTTGGTTAGACTGTTGGACGGACAGTTAGATGGTTGGACGATTGGTTGGTTGGTTGGTTGGTTGGTTGGTTGGTTGGTTGGTTGGTTGGTTGGTTGGTTAGTTGGTGGGTTGGTTAGTTGGTGGATTAATTGGTTGGTTGGTGGGTTGGTTGGTTGGTTGGTTGGTGGGTGATGAGTGGTGATGTGGATCGATGGTTGGTGGGTCCGGGGTGTTGACTTCGGTGTGGGTGCGGTCCTGTCCCATCAGTTGCCTTGGTATGCCTTCTAGTTATATCGGCCACATTAGAAACTCGCCACGGACCTAGTGGCGAGTGTTTGAACAGCTTTTGTTGCCCGGAAACTGAAATCAGATTGCAATCAGTGCAGATTTCTTGTGAAATTAACCTTCTCCTTTCTTTCTCCTCAGCCTCCTTCCCAGGGCCACTTACCTCGTCCTCCCACCCTCTTCCGCCTCTTCCTCTTCATTCCTCCTCCTTCTTCCCTTTCCTCCTCCTTCCTCCCTCCTTCCTCTTCCTCCTCCCCTCCTCCTCCTCCTCCGTCCTCCTCCTCCTTCCTCCTCCTCCTCCTCCTCCTTCCTCCTCTCTCCTCCTCCTCTCTCCTCCTCTCTCTCCTCTTCCCTTCTCTTCCCTCCTTTCCCTCCTCCCTCCTCCTCCTCTCCCCTCCCTCTCCTCCTCCTGTCCCTCCATCCTCCTCCTCCTCCTCCTCCTCCTCCCTCCTCTCCTCCTCCTCCTCCTGCCTTTTCCCATTCTCCTCCTTCTTTGGGTTGCCTCGCCTTCTCTTCCCCCCCCCTCCTCCCCCCCTCCCCCCTCCCCCCCTCCCCATCCTCCTCCCCCTCCTCCCCCTCCCTGCTCCTCTCTCCCCCTCCTCCTCCTCCTTCGTTCCCCTCGATCTCTCTCTCCCTCCTTCCTCATACCCTTATCCTCCTCCCTCCTCCTCCTCCCTCATCCCCTCTCTCCCTCCCTCCTTTCCTCCCCTCTCTTATCCCCGTTCCTTCCTCTCCCCTTCCCCTCTTCCTCTCCTCTTCCTCTCCTCCCTCCCCCTCCCTTTCCCCAGACACGCTGGCCCGCCAAGTACCATACGACGCCCCGAGCACCGTTCTCATTCTCACGCCCTAATTCGACGCCCGTCCGTCCTCCGCCGTGCGCTCCTCCTCCTCGCCCTCCTCCCTCCTCCTCCTACTCCGCCTCCTCACACCTCCCCGCCCCCGCCCTCCCCCTCCCTAAGCAAACATCACCCCCGAAACCGCACACCGACACACAGACAAAGACAGAATCCTACTCCGACGCCTGACTAAGAACAGCAACCACGCCTGCACGCGATCCGCATACAGCCTCCTCAAGAGTCCGCCGCAAAGGCGCCCGACATACGGACTCGATCCATCCCCATCGTCCTCACTACGTCCCTCTCGACTCCGCCTCACTCCTCCTCCTCATAACGCCTACGACGCCGAAGACACGACCCTCAACACAACCGAGCCCCGCCACCGATACCCTCAAGCCCATCCGCACCTACTCCTCCTCACATCCTCACACTCCTCCTGACTCCAGACGCAGCCCCGCAGGACCGCCATCCAGCCCGCCTCCTCCTACCTCCGCCTCCTCCTCAACAGACCGCAGCCTAAGCATCAGCGCAGCCTCCTCCTCCTCCGCACAGCCGAATCAATCCAGAACGCAGCGTACCTCAGCGCCGCAACGACCCACCGCCTACTCACGCTTCACGCCTCACCCGCCTGCCGCCTCGGCATCCCTCCTCAGCCACATCCGCCAGCAGTACTGACACCGCCGAATCCGCCGCCGCCTCCTCAGACGCCGCCGCCTCCCCCCCCCTCCTCCTCCTCCTCCGCACTCCCCCCCCATCCTCCACCTCCTCCGCCGCCGCCGCAATGCGACGCAGCCTCCTCCCAGGAGAGTGCACCGCACTGAAAGCGTGTGCAATAAACAGACAGGATACAGGCATCCTCCTCCGTGATACCTTCCTCCTTCGCTTGCCGTGTTTACTCATCCTAACCTCCTTCCTCATCAAGAAGAGTCTTCTACGGTACCAGAAGCCAGCCGCACAATCCGGTGATCCTCCTGCCCTCCTCCGCCCGCCGCCTCAAATCCGCCTGCTGGACCTCCCTCCTGAAGCCGAAAGACGAAGAAAAGACGCCCGCAGCAATAAACTGGCCCCCGTGCGAAAGGCGCCTCACTCCTCCCTCCTGAGACAGGCTACACGGCCGCCGCCTCACTGCGAGGCTACAGGAGCACGCCGGAATCCGCCTAAGCACGCCGCCTAGCCTTCTAGGGCCCCTTCCTTCTGCACGCAGCATCACCTCCTTCCTCCCGCCCTCCCTCCCTCACCTTCCCCCTCCTCGTACGGAAAATCAGAGTCTACCTCGCCTCCGAATTCACAAGGAGTAA
>JAWQFJ010013494.1:37500-40000 GCA_034096865.1 Theodoxus fluviatilis | reverse complement strand
GTGCAAACCTCCACCAAGGAAGCCACAATTTAATCTTCCATGGACCGTATAATTCAGGCAGTATGTTCTGCTAGGCAGGCATCACACTACAAAGTTTATTTCATTTTAGCGACAGCAAGAGTTCTCTGAGTGCAGGACGCATATGCCGGCGAAACGACTCGTTTAAAGTCATCAACGCCGTGATGCGCGATGGAATTTCTCTGTATAAATCCAATTCCAAAATCATATAACATATCAACTGACAGATAGACACAAACTGACAAACAGACAGACCTGACAGACAGACAGGCAGACCTGACAGACAAACAGACAGACAGACAGACAGACATACAGACAGACAGACTGACAGACAGACAGACAGACAGACAGGCAGGCAGGCAGGCAGACAGACAGACAGACAGACAGACAGACAGACAGACAGACAGACAGACAGACCTGACAGACAGACGGACGGACCTTATGATCGGACGGACGGACGGACAGACAGACAAACACACACACACACACATACACAAACAAGCACACACACACACACACACACACACACACACACACACACACACACACACACACACACACACTCATTCACTAACTCATGCTTCGTCACTTATTTACTCGCTCGTTAACGTACATACTTTTTCATTTCCTTACTGACCGACTGACCGACTGACTAACTGACTGACTGACCGACCGACCGCCCGACCGCCCGACTGACTGACTGACTGACTGACTGACTGGCTGACTGGCTGACTGACTGGCTGACTGGCTGACTGACTGACTGACTGGCTGTCTGACTGATTGATTCACTCACTCACTCACTCACTCACTCACTCACTCACTCACTCACTCACTCACTCACTCACTCACTCACTCACTCACTCACTCACTCACTCACTCACTCACTCACCCACCCACCCACCCACCCACCCACCCACCCACCACGCCACCCACCCACCCACCCACCCACCCTCACTCACCTCCCTAACTCACTCACTCACTCACTCACTCACTCACTCACTCACTCACTCACTCACTCACTCACTCACTCATTCGCTCATTCACTGAGTGACTCACTCACTGAGTGACTCACTCACGGACCGTCTGACTGATTGACTAGCAGACTTCCTCATTATCCCTCACACGTGCATGCTGAGATCGCTCACTCATCCAAAAGGAACAAAATGAAAGACAACAAATTATGGAGAAGGTTCGGGCTGCGATCAAGACGACCCAGGAAGGAATTTGCCGAGTCCTGAGACGGGGACAGGAGAGAGGAGCTGCAGGTGTGTCCCTTCATTTGCATATGCATTGCACTGCGCTGCCCTCACTGTCTGGGTTCAAAGAGCAAATTCGTGCATGACCAATTCCTCAAAGACTGTACGTCTCTCTGTGTGCAGGTGCAGCGGATCTTCTCATTTCGCTTTGTGTTGTCAGTACCTTTTTTTCCTTCCTTGTCCTCTCTCTGTTTCTGTCACTGACTTTCTCTCACAGTCTCTTCTCTCTGTTTACCTGCTTTGCTAGAAATGTTATTCTGTCTCAGGCTTCTCTCTCTCTCTCTCTCTCTCTCTCTCTCTCTCTCTCTCTCTCTCTCTCTCTCTTCTCTCTCTCTCTCTCTCTCTCTCTCTCTCTCTCTGTCTCTCTCTCTCTGTCTCTCTCTCTCTGTCTCTCTCTCTCTCTCTCTCTCTCTCTCTCCAATTTCTCGATCGTTAATCACTGATCTCAGGAGCTGCTATCGCCTGCAATATCGCGTCAAGGGAAGGCCCTCTCGAGTTACCGCTGCACAAGTCACTTTGCAGTTTGTGTCAGGCAGACGAGGCCAACTTGTGCGCCGCACATTATCCCTGCAGTGTAGATTGCAGGAACCGACAGGCCAGAGCTGCCACTTGTAACTCTACACTGACAAACTACTACGGCACGCTTGCATGTGGTGGTCACCTTTCCCCGGACAGAGCTGGGATTACCAGGCCTGTCCGGAGCAGATGCAGGGGAGGCTCAGGCAAGACTGTCGGGTTATCTGCTAAATCCCTCCAACAATGACGCGCCATGCACCATGAAGGGGAGGCGTCCTCGCTGTTCCACCCTGCATTAGTGAGCATCCCAGGAGAGGGAAAGGGAAACTGCGGTTGTGCTACATAGTTACCATCATCCGATTTACCTACCTCATTCATTCATTTATTTGTTCATTCATTCATTCATTCATTCATTCATGCATTCATTCATTCATTCATTCATTCATTCATTCATTCATTCATTCATTCATTCATTCATTCACTCATTCATTCATTCATTCGTTCATTCATTATTCGTTCGTTCATTCATTCTTTTAGTCATTCATCCACCTATCCATCTATCTATTTATTCATCTATTCATTCATCCATGCATCCATCCATCATCCGTCCATTCTTTCATCCATCTACCCATCCACTCATTCATCCAAAAATCCCTCTGTATATCCACCCATTCATTCATTAATTAATTAATTCATTAATTAATTCATTC
>JAWQFJ010013494.1:25000-30000 GCA_034096865.1 Theodoxus fluviatilis | reverse complement strand
TCACAGAGGGACTGAGGCGAAAGAAAGGGAGGACGAGGAAGGCGGCACGAAAAGAAACCGAACAGAAGAAGGTGCGAAGGATAGACTGTTTGGAAACGGTGAGGCTAGCTTGTTGACGAGGGAAGGGGTGAAGTATCAGGAAAAGGACTGACAAAATATGGAGTGCTGGGGTCGAACCCAAAGGAGACTGGTCACCTTGCCCCTCTGTAAAGAGGATTTACAAGAAAAGGGGAAGAGGAGAAAATGAAGAAGAAAAAAGGGGGGTGGGATGAGGGCGGCGGGGAGGGGAGAGGATGCTGTGTGGGTGGAAGGGGTGGTGCCGGGTGGAGGGATAAAGCCACGCGACAGAGCATGCAGTAACGCTGGCGAAGGCTTCAGAAACACGTGTCTGAAAGATGCAGGTCTCAAATAACACGCTACCCGTTTAAGAGCCGGAGGGGACAACAAGGGTATTAAAAAAAGATGGGGAAGGTTGGGTGGTGGTGGGGTGCAGATGGAAGAAGGATGGGAATGAAGCGTAAAAATAGTTAGGATGATTCGTGTTGGTAAGTGGAGCAGTAGACAGGGGTAGACATTCAACATGGAAGGGAACGAGGCCTGAACACTTTGAGTTTGACTTTGGTCCAGGATCGCTATATACGGGAATGAAACATTGTTATTCCCTTTCCCTGTAACTTGCGGAGAGTGGTGACTGCTCATGGCAAAGAAAACTCCAGATGGACGTGCACTGTGGTTAGAGTCATTTACAGAAGAAAATTGAATCTTCAGACATCAGCTCAACCAGGATCACTTGGAATTTTACAGATGAAACGGTAAACTATTATTTACGAAGTAGACAAATTGAAGAAGTATAAGTGTGTGTGTGTGTGTGTGTGTGTGTGTGTGTGTGTGTGTGTGTGTGTGTGTGTGTGTGTGTGAGAGAGAGAGAGATATGGAGTAGAAGCAACTGCATGTCTTTCATGTTCATGTCTTCTCCCTCATTGTTCTCACACCGCATCACCCTAGTATCTCATCACACCGCATCACCCCAGTATCTCATCACACCGCATCACTCCAGTATCTCATCACACTGCATCACCCCAGTATCTCATCACACCGCATCACCCCAGTATCTCATCACACTGCATCACCCCAGTATCTCATCACACTGCATCACCCCAGTATCTCATCACACCGCATCACCCCAGTATCTCATCTCTCTCCTCTCAGTACAGGTGGCTGAGCTTTGTCTTTAGCTTCTCTCGTCATTCCGTTTAGTCTATGTCATCCTCTGCCTCTCCTTCGACAGAATGGCCATCTGCAGTTTTTTTAAAATAAATAACACGACACGGGGCGCCCAGTACATCATGGCGGACGGCTCGGAGCGCCCCCTGGTGAGGAGCGTCAGAGAACATCATGGCGGCCATTTTGGGACTGTTTTGGAGCGATCTCAGGCGGAAAAGAGATGCATTGTGGGTCCTGACGTCGTCCCCCCCAGACAATAAAGCAGTATCTCCTCCTACCCCCCCTTCCCACCCACCCCCACCCCTATTTCATTTATCCTTGCCCAACCGGACAATAGCCAGCTACCCCTATTGCCACCCGGGGTGGCTGTGAGCTCCCTGTGTATTGCCGCGTCTCCGCCATATCCCCCAGCTCGTGCCTGACGAATCGCTCCATCCCCAGCCACGATTCAACGTCCCTGTCGGGGGAGAAAAACATATTTCGAGGGTCGGCCGAGGTGAGATCGTTTTGCTGCCATCAGGTTTCGTATTTTTAAAAAGCGCCTCCACTCTCGCGAAGGCGATGAGGTCTGATTGGCCTGATGCATGGGCGAGCTCCGAGAACTCAACTAAGACTTTGATGGGCGGGAATTCTTTGCTGGTAACGACGCTTCGCTACACACGGTAATGACGAGAGTTCGCACTAGCTTTGTCTAGGACGTATGGGGAAGGTTTTCAAATTTATTTATTTTTGCAATTAAGTTAGGGGCCTTTGCGTATTCAGCTGCATTCTTTTTTGTGCGTGGCAGTAGCTGAAGATGGAAGTGCAGCTTTTTGATGTGTAGTGGTGCTTTGAATAACATAAAATCCATTTCATATAGTGGCTTTGTCATGATGAGAATGCGTGTGAAACAGACTCGTTGCTCATTGTAGAAGAAACATGGAAATGTCAGATCACTCAAGGTTTAAGGAGTGGAGATGAATTTCCAGCAACAAAATTTTAAGTATATGTTATTTGTTATCGAGTAAAAGAAATACACACACGCGCGCGCGAGCGCGCGCATACGCGCACACTCATAAATGCATATATACACACACGTACGCGCGCGCCACTCGCGCACACATACACACACACACACACACACACACACACACACACACACACACACTCAGAGAGAGAGAGAGAGAGAGAGAGAGAGAGAGAGAGAGAGAGAGAGAGACAGACAGACAGAAGCAGACAGACAAGGTAGCAAAACATGGAAATCAACAAGGAAAAAAGCCACAGCAACTGTACTGTACAAATGTAGGGTTAACATTTGGTACGCATTAGATTTGATATTGTAACAGTAAACATGGAATGGAGGCGTAGTGCCGTGGTTCAATTCCTGAGACGGGAGAAAACTTGAGTATTATTAGTGAATAGTCAGCTCCGTAACCTCTACTCGTCTACTGAAACCCTGTCCTGTGACAGGCGGATTAGGCGAGCAAACTTTGGCGTTTGATTATGTGCGAGGCGCAGTGCCGTGGTTCATTCTCTGAGACGAGAGAAAACTGGATGATTAATTTCTTTCATTGAATATTTTAGTCAAAATGTAGACTCGGGATGCAGCTGCCCAAATATACAAGCCATCCTCATATACTTCTTCATGCGTCAGCCTTCGAGATAAACCTCAAAGTTGTATAAAGTCCCAAACCATTCGATTTTAGCACCATCACTTTAGGTGGCATCGATAGCTACTGGAAGTATGCTTCCCCTTCCACCCGGCTGTCAAATCAGCCCGACAGGCGTTGATGGGCAGTGACTCATCGAGGGAAGACTTGTTAAGTCCCAAGAGATGAGTCGCCACCGCACCTGGGGTGGTGTGAAGAGGAGTGATAATGAAGCCGTGGCTCTCATGCTTCGAGAAACCGCACGTCCAATGGGGCGTGCGAGTCACACGTGCTGTCTCCGCGGCCTTCTAAATTTGGAAGCGAAGAGTGGAGGACTGTGTTTGAAGCAAGAGGAGGAGCACTTTGTGTTTCTTGACTTCTCGACTATCATGTCGCAACAAGTGACGAGTTGTGATCTTGTTAGCAAGCAGGGAAAGAGTTTTATGTTGAAGGAGTCAGAAGGTGCTGCAATACTGATCACTGATCGCACCCGGAAGCAGGAAGTTTGAGTGAAAGATTAGGGCAAGAAGTATCATTCAGAAGTTTTGTTTGGGATGAAAAAAGTGGTCATTAGACCACGACAGTTGAAAAGTACATTTACTTAGGTGATCCTGTTGAAAACTGATGGGGATGAAAGCAGTGAAGTGAAAGTCAAAAAACACGTGGCCAAGACCATGCTAGTAGGTTGCAATGATTACACATTTGCTTAAAACACTGACTGAAAAAGCACTGTTGACAAGTTCCAGCACGTGGTAATGATGGATCCGTTCAAGAAATGTTCTGATGCTTATTCCTATTTCGCTGCTGTTTCGACTTGCCGAAAGTGATTTTGAGACTTGTGGCCAATGTCCCGAGTTCGAAATCAATGGCGATAATCATGCACCTACAAGTCCGATGTTCAAGTTGCCGTTGTGGCTGATGCTTCTTCCTGATTGGCCAGCCAGAGCACGTGGGTCAGAGAAAGAGATCTTTGCGCTTGGAACCGTTGTCCGCCATTTATTTCTTTGGTTTTCAAGCACAACGCTTGCTTTTAGAATTACTGGTACACATATAAAGAAACCATAACCCCAAAACGGGTATTTCATTTCTCAAAGCCCTATGTAGAATACATCAACGGGGGAATTAAATTGCTACATTATGCAAATCACAATGTGAGTCACAGCTTGGCCACATTCTGGCCACTGAGAGATACATATACTACACGGTTTATTATGCATCTCACTGGTTCGGGCAGTTAACTTCGGTAGTGGCGTTTACAGCCTATACGTATATATGCAACAGTCCCTGTACACAAGATCGCGTAAGACACTTCAGCCGTCGTTCACATTGGATACTACGCCTAACAGAAGACAGCTTCACACAAGTGCATCGAGGATAGAGAGTACTCAATGTTGAATAAACGCTTCACCATTAGCACGCATAGAGTGGAACGGGCTGGAGTCGGGTTGGTGTAGAGTGTAGTTAGACTGGATGGCATTGCTGTCAAGGGGATGGAGTGGGTCACCCTTGGGGTAGGATTGGAGGATGCAAGGAGGTATAGAAGGGCAAATGAAGCTGGGGTGCGAAAATGGACGAAACACCTTGTGCTAGAGTAGCTGACATAAATGTGGGGTGTGGAATGAATTCGACCCATCTGGATTGGGTGGTATTAAGTTTAATGAGACGGTGTTAAATTGGTTTTGATGGAGTGATGGTGGGGTTAATTATGAAATTACCACTAGCTATTCCGACATCAGCACTGGAAAGGAGAATGAACTCTCCAGAACGTGTGAGTGCCTTCTATTAACAGAGGAAACAATTATCACCCGACAATCTTCCCAGTGGGTCACTTTTCGGGCAAGAGCCATCTTCGGTTGAATTAAGTGAGTCCAGTGAAGAATAGAAGGCTTTCAATGGGGATTTGAAATTCTGAAGCGCAAAGCTGTGGCTTGATTTGGGATGTGGTACATTCATGAAAGGACAAGGAATGGGAATGGTAAAGATAAGGTTAATAGGTGAATGGACTATTTTCAAAACGATTGAGAGAGGCATCGCGAGAAAGCTCAAATTGTTGCTCCAATGAGTGAAGTAGCGAGAAGACTGAATGCTCGCTGGCATGAAACAGGCACACTTTCTCCAGCGAAACGAAATAAACATGAAACGAGAACA
>JAWQFJ010013494.1:0-12500 GCA_034096865.1 Theodoxus fluviatilis | reverse complement strand
AGATGTATCTGTATCCTTCGTTCAGATCTAGCTCAAACAAACAAACAAACAAACAAACAAATAAAAACCAAGGAAACAACAAACAAACAATCATGACAGACAGGAAGACAAAGAAACAAATAAGCGAGCAAACAAATATAGAAAGAACAAACAAACAAGCAGGCAAACGAACAAACAAACAAACAAACAAGACAAACAAGCGACCTGACAAATGTAGACAAACTTTGTATCACTGTTGAAATCTTCGTCAAGTACAACTATCAAGCGTTCTTTCGAACAATCAGACAATGACGCTTTCAGCAAAACATTCTGTCTTTCATAAAATAAGATGTGCAACTGTTCAAATTTTGATAACAAAGAGACAGACAGACAGACAGACAGACAGACAGACAGACAGGCAGGCAGGCAGGCAGGCAGGCAGGCAGGCAGGCAGGCAGGCAGGCAGGCAGGCAGGCAGGCAGGCAGGCAGACAGACAGACAGACAGACAGACAGACAGACAGACAGACAGACAGACAGACAGTCAGACAGTCAGACAGACAGACAGACAGACAGACAGACAGACAGACAGACAGACAGACAGACAGACAGACAGACAGACAGGCAGGCAGGCAGGCAGGCAGACAGACAGGCAGGCAGGCAGGCAGACAGGCAGGCAGGCAGAAAGGCAGGCAACCAGGCAGGCAGGCAAACAAAGAGACAAAGCATTCCATCAACCCCCGGACAGTTTATCATCCCGTTATTCTCCTCAATACCTGATTATTACCTGTGAGTCTTTCATGCCTTCCCCACATTTCAAATCCGTCTCCGCTTCACTTCCCTGCACATTTCCTGTCCATGTGACACTTCACAAGAAGCATCATCTGGAAAGATTAGAAACAGGATTGTCCTCCCGTTGGCTTGTGCGGACACATCTTTCAGCGTTTCTTCATATGTTTATCCCGCTCACCTCAGGGGTGAGCCCCTAGATTAGCTGAGCTCAGTCCCTAGGGAAGAGTTACCGCCCCTAGCTGAGGTCATTAGCATGCTGCCTGCATGGACAGGGGCACTTCCTGTTGAGTGACACGTCACACTCCAAACTGTTTGTCCTTCAGACGCTAGGTGGCCGAGCCGGAAATGGGGGGAGGTGGGGAGCTGAAGGTTAATTAACCACCCCTCTTTCGCTCTCTCAGTCTCTTTTTCTGTCTGTGTTGCTCTCTCTCTCTCTCTCTCTCTCTCTCTCTCTCTCTCTCTCTCTCTCTCTCTCTGTTGCTCTCTCTCTCTGTTGCTCTCTCTCTCTGTTGCTCTCTCTCTCTGTTGCTCTCTCTCTCTCTCTCTCTCTCTCTCTCTCTCTCTCTCTCTCTCTCTCTCTCTGTTGCTCTCTCTCTCTCTCTTTTGCTCTCTCTCTCTCTCTCTGTTGCTCTGTCTCTCTCTCTGTCTCTCTCTGTCTCTCTCTCTCTGTCTGTCTGTCTGTCTCTCTCTCTCTCTCTCTCTGTGATTTTACACATTACTTTGATGGCTATTTTGTACTACATTCCCCTGCTATAAAACTCTCCAGACAAGGACGTAGATCAGAGGGTCTGGTTCCCCTCGTAAAAAAAGTCGATCTCCCAACACATAACTCCGTTGACTGTTGATGCCGGTAATGTAGTAGTATTCAGGCTTTCAGATGTGACTAATGTACATGTCATTGTAGTCTGCATATATATTCCGCCGCAAGACTCCCCTTGCTATAACGAAAGGGTCACAAATTGCAATATAAATATCCTAGAGAACATAATCCTTGTATGTCAGGGAACCTTCACCGAGTCGGCATTAATGATTTGTGGCGATTTGAATTCCAGGGTGGGGAAATGGGATATTAGAACCGCAAGCCCTGACCATGATGATGATACATGGGTAGGGGAAAGCTGTAGGTGTCCCAATCTCAAACAACTCAGAACATCACAAGATGGCGTTGCCAATAACTTTGGCGTCCTCCTTAAGAGTCTATGTCAGATTCACCGATTGATCATCCTCAACGGGTGCACACTTGGAGATAGTGAGGGACGATATACTTACCTTTCTCCCCATGTAACAGCGTCATTGACTACTGCTTGATGGATACTGATAACTCAAACTTCCCAGTGTAACTAGCCGTTGGTAACAGGGTGGAAAGTCACCATATGCCACTAGAAATAACGATTGGGCCAGAAAACAAAAACTGTAATGTCCTTTCAGAGAAAGTATATGTATCCCAATTACGATGGGATCCAACGAAAGCCTCTACATTTCTGGAAAAATTGGAAAGCCCTGACATTGAGAGGCAGCTGGAAGTTGCATTACAAATGACACATACTTCCATAGACTCTGCCCTTCAAATATTTAATACTGCCATTCTTTCTTGTATTCAGTGTATGAAAAAGAAGGTCCTTGCCAATTCACCAGTGGCTAGAACTCTGTTTGGTACGACCATGAATGTCGCTCTGCTAAACGTGATGCAAGAAGATCCCATAAGTTAATGTACTCCTCAATTGTCGACGATACGTGGTGTCCTGGTTGCCGAGAGGTATTTGAAGATGAATGGCATTTATTTTGTTTTGAGTTGCCCGGCTTTGTCTGAACTGCAGGGCAGATATTTGTCACAGTATGTTGATTGGAAAAGCACAGATCCTTTTGTACATCTTATGTTAAATAATGATGCGAGAGCGATAAGAGCGATTGCCACCTACTTGTACCATGCACACAGACAGCGGGAAGACGCTGTGCATTCGGTGACAAGTAATTCATTTTTCTTAGAATGAAGAAACGCTTAGGATGTGCGAGAATACCTCTCTCACCAATGCCTCATGGAGGGTGGACGGTACAGAGAGCCAAACGGTCATCGTACTACGGTTTACGAAGGGCCAGCCATTGCCGTACGACAACGCGCAGCACAGGTGGAGGCGGAAGCCGCCGGCACAGATGCGACGTGACAGGCAGCGGGCTCAACAACACCGTGAACACCGTGAGTTTAAAAGCGCTACTTACCGTCTTCTAAGTCCTCTGAGCCACTTGAACTGCGGGATGAAAGTAATCCGTATGCCTCTGCTGACATCGCTGCGGAATTCCAGTGCACAACAACCCAGGGTGAACATTTATCTGTGACCTCTGACCTTCCGCCAAATAACCAGAATGAAGTTCGAGACAGTCGCTCAGAAACAGCTGAGAAAATTGACTGTGCTGTCACAGATGATCAGCCGTCACCAGCCCACGCCCGCGCCGACACTTCCCCCGATGAAGATCTTTCACCTTCGATGAGGGAGTTAATTCGGACAGTGATGCAAATCCAAGCCACCGCGCAGTCCTGCACTGAAGGCATCACCGAGATCACATCAGAGATAGGCACGGGGATGCACGACGGCTGTGATGCAGTCAACGCTGATGCTCAGTTCCCTCTGCCCCGTGCTCAATTGGAAGACAGGCTTGCTCCTCCTGGAGGGCCCATTCAAGTCCCTCCACAAGTCCGTCCACCATACATGCTCCCAGCTAGTTACGATCATCGCGACAGTGGCCGTCGAGAAGGGGACCGACCGACCCTGACACGGAGCCAGCGTAAGCTGAGAGCACGAAAGACGTAATTGCTTGTGTGTTGTTGTTTTTTTTGGTTTTTTTTTTTTTTTTTGGGGGGGGGGGGGGGGCATGAGACTCTTGTGCATATCATGACTGAAACCGCTTTCGCGTCTCGGACAAGTCTGGTCACCAGTCTTGAACCCCCTACCCCCCACCAAAGATTATAGGTTACACAAAGATAGCTCATGCCGAGCTTTTGCTATATACAGTTACAAGACGCTCGGAAACGCAGCGCCCCAAGCGGCTAGAACTATGGGGAAGTAATCACAACGCTTAGAGACATGTAAAAGTGCTTGTTTGTCGACGCGTTTCTGATGCGTTCCGATCATGTTTGTGAATACATTTACGGTGTAATGTGTAATAAAATGATTTGCTGCAATAATGGGGGTGTTTTGGCTTTGTTTTTTGTAGCAGGCGTTGTGAAATCGAAATATTTGGTTCATCGAAATGTGAGCCTATAGTCCGTTTCAACATTGCTCTGTCAGTGGAGACAAAGATTATTCGTCTGCTAGCCGTACATACGGTGAGGTTTGTTTACTTATCTTCTGTGGGTTTTGTGCAGAAAGTATACGTTAAAACAGTCTAATATGACTATTTTCGATTAGTTTTTAATCTAATTAATATTTTTGCATGCTTTATCGCGGCCGGATCTTTGGCATAACTCCCCGGGCGTGCGAAGTCAGTAGCGTCTCCACTGACAGAGCAATGTTTAAACGGACTATAGGCTCACGCGCATGCGCAGAACCATCCATTTCGATAAACCAAATATTTCGATTTCACAACGCCTGCTACAAAAAACAAAGCCAAAACACCCCCATTATTGCAGCAAATCATTTTATTACACATTACACCGTAAATGTATTCACAAACATGATCGGAACGCATCAGAAACGCGTCGACAAACAAGCACTTTTACATGTCTCTAAGCGTTGTGATTACTTCCCCATAGTTCTAGCCGCTTGGGGCGCAACGTGTCTCGATCCTCACAACAATGAGCTAATGAGCTATCTTTGTGTAACCTATAATCTTTGCCCCCACCCCATTGTTTAATATGTGCCGATTTAATGCATGTAAATTGCAACAGGCCGGCGGCCTACGCAATAAATCATTCGTTCGTTCGTTCGTTCTCTTTCTGTTGCTCTCACTCTCTTTTGCTCTCTCTCTCTCTCTCTCTCTCTCTCTCTCTCTCTCTCTCTCTCTCTCTCTCTGTTGCTCTCTCTCTCTCTCTGTTGCTCTCTCTCTCTCTCTCTGTTGCTCTCTCTCTCTCTCTGTTGCTCTCTCTCTCTCTCTGTTGCTCTCTCTCTCTCTCTGTTGCTCTCTCTCTCTCTGTTGCTCTCTCTCTGTTGCTCTCTCTCTCTCTCTCTCTCTCTGTTGCTCTCTCTCTGTTGCTCTCTCTCTCTCTCTCTGTTGCTCTCTCTCTGTTGCTCTCTCTCTCTCTCTTGCTCTCTCTCTGTTGCTCTCTCTCTCTCTCTCTGTTGCTCTCTCTCTCTGTTGCTCTCTCTCTCTCTCTGTTGCTCTCTCTCTGTTGCTCTCTCTCGCTCTCTTTCTCTCTCTCGCTTTCTCTCTCTCTTTCTCTCTCTCGCTTTCTCTCTCTCTTTCTCTCTCTCTCTCTCTCTCTCTCTCTCTCTCTTCCTCTCTCTCTCTTCCTTTCTCTGTTGCTCTCTCTCTGTTGCTCTCTCTCTCTGTTGCTCTCTCTCTCTCTGTTGCTCTCTCTCTCTCTCTGTTGCTCTCTCTCTCTGTTGCTCTCTCTCTCTGTGTTGCTCTTTCTGTCTCTCTGTTGCTCTCTCTGTCTCTCTGTTGCTCTCTTTCTCCCTCTGTTGCTCTCTCTCTATCTCTCTGTTGCTCTTTCTCTATATTTCTGTTGCTCTCTCTCACTTTCTGTTGCTCTCTCTCTCTCTGTTGCTTTGTCTCTCTTTCTCTCTCTCGCTCTCGCTCTTTCTCTCTCTCGCTCTCTCTCTTTCTCTCTCTCTCTCGCTATCTCTCTCTCCCTTTCTCTGTTGCTCTCTCTCTCTGTTCCTCTCTCTCTCTCTATCTATCTCTCTCTCTCGCTCTCTCTCTCTGTTGCTCTCTCTCTCTCTCTCTCTCTGTTGCTCTCTCTGTTGCTCTCTCTGTCTCTCTGTTGCTCTCTCTCCCCCTGTTGCTCTCTTTCTATCTCTCTGTTGCTCTCTCTCTTTCTGTTGCTCTCTCTCTCTCTCTGTTGCTCTCTCTCTCTCTCTGTTGCTCTCTCTCCTCTGTTGCTCTCTCTCTCTCTCTGTTGCTCTCTCTCCCCCTGTTGCTCTCTTTCTATCTCTCTGTTGCTCTCTCTCTTTCTGTTGCTCTCTCTCTCTCTCTGTTGCTCTCTCTCTTTCTGTTGCTCTCTTTCTATCTCTCTGTTGCTCTCTCTCTCTCTCTCTGTTGCTCTCTTTCTCTCTCTGTTGCTCTCTCTCCCCCTGTTGCTCTCTTTCTCTCTCTGTTGCTCTCTCTCTCTCTGTTGCTCTCTCTCTTTCTGTTGCTCTCTTTCTCTCTCTGTTGCTCTCTCACTCTGTTGCTCTCTCTCCCCCTGTTGCTCTCTCTGTCTCTCTGTTGCTCTCTCTCCCCCTGTTGCTCTCTTTCTATCTCTCTGTTGCTCTCTCTCTTTCTCTGTTGCTCTCTCTCTCTCTCTGTGCTCTCTCTCTCTCTCTGTGCTCTCTCTCTCTCTCTGTGCTCTCTCTCCCCTGTGCTCTTTCTATCTCTCTGTGCTCTCTCTCTTTCTGTGCTCTCTTCTCTCTCTCTGTGCTCTCTCTTTCTGTGCTCTCTCTCTCTCTGTGCTCTCTCTCTCTCTGTGCTCTCTCTCTCTCTGTGCTCTCTCTCTCTCTTGTGCTCTCTCTCCTCTCTGTGCTCTCTTCTATCTCTCTGTTGCTCTCTCTCTTTCTGTGTCTCTCTCTCTCTGTGCTCTCTCTCTCTCTGTGCTCTCTCTCTCTCTGTGCTCTCTCTCTCTCTCTGTGCTCTCTCTCTCTCTGTGCTCTCTCTCTCTCTGTGCTCTCTCTCTCTCTCTGTGCTCTCTCTCTCTGTGCTCTCTCTCTCTCTGTGCTCTCTCTCTCTGTGCTCTCTCTCTCTCTGTGCTCTCTCTCTCTCTGTGCTCTCTCTCTGTGCTCTCTCTCTTCTCTCTCTGTTGCTCTCTCTCTCTCTCTGTTGCTCTCTCTCTCTCTGTGCTCTCTTCTCTCTCTGTGCTCTCTCTCTCTTGTGTGCTCTCTCTCTCTCTGTGCTCTCTCTCTTGTGCTCTCTCTCTCTCTGTGCTCTCTCTCTCTGTGCTCTCTCTCTCTCTCTGTTGCTCTCTCTCTCTCTCTTTCTCTCTCTCTTTGCTCTCTCTCTGTTGCTCTCTCTCTCTCTGTTGCTCTCTCTCTCTCTCTGTGCTCTCTCTCTCTGTGCTCTCTCTCTCTCTGTGCTCTCTCTCTCTGTGCTCTCTCTCTCTCTCTGTGCTCTCTCTCTCTGTCTCTCTCTCTCTGTTGCTCTCTCTCTCTCTTGTTGCTCTCTCTCTCTCTTGTTCTCTCTCTCTTGTTGCTCTCTCTCTCTGTTGCTCTCTCTCTCTTGTTGCTCTCTCTCTTGTCTTGTGCTCTTTCTCTCTCTGTGCTCTCTCTCTCTGTGCTCTCTCTCTCTCTGTGCTCTCTCTCTCTCTCTGTGCTCTCTCTCTCTCTGTTGCTCTCTCTCTCTCTCTCTGTTGCTCTCTCTCTCTTGTGCTCTCTTCTCTCTCTGTGCTCTCTCTCTCTCTGTTGCTCTCTTCTCTCTCTGTGCTCTCTCTCTCTGTGCTCTCTCTCTCTCTTGTGCTCTCTCTCTCTCTGTGCTTGCTCTCTCTCTCTCTCTCTTGTGCTCTCTTTCTCTCTCTTTTGCTCTCTCTCTCTTGTGCTCTCTCTCTTGGCTCTCTCTCTCTTGTGCTCTCTCTCTCTTGTGCTCTCTCTCTCTCTGTTGCTCTCTCTCTCTCTCTCTGTCTCTCTCTCTCTGTGCTCTCTCTCTCTCTGTGCTCTCTCTCTCTCTGTTGCTCTCTCTCTCTTGTGCTCTCTCTCTGTCTCTCTCTCTCTCTCTCTGTCTCTCTCTCTCTGTGTGCTCTCTCTCTCTCTGTGCTCTCTCTCTCTGTTGCTCTCTCTCTCTCTGTGCTCTCTCTCTCTCTTGTGCTCTCTCTCTCTCTTGTGCTCTCTCTCTCTCTGTGCTCTCTCTCTCTCTGTGCTCTCTCTCTCTCTTGCTCTCTCTCTCTTGTTCTCTCTCTCTTGTGCTCTCTCTCTCTCTTGTGCTCTCTCTCTCTTGTGCTCTCTCTCTCTTGTGCTCTCTCTCTCTCTCTTGTGCTCTCTCTCTCTCTTGTGCTCTCTCTCTCTCTCTCTCTGTGCTCTCTCTCTCTCTCTTGTGCTCTCTCTCTCTCTTGTGCTCTCTCTCTCTTGTGCTCTCTCTCTCTTGCTCTCTCTCTCTTGTGCTCTCTCTCTCTCTTGTGCTCTCTCTCTCTCTTGTGCTCTCTCTCTCTCTCTTGTGCTCTCTCTCTCTTGTGCTCTCTCTCTCTCTTGTGCTCTTTCTCTCTCTTGTGCTCTCTCTCTCTCTCTTGTGCTCTCTCTCTCTGTGCTCTCTCTCTCTTGTGCTCTCTCTCTCTTGTGCTCTTTCTCTCTCTTGTGCTCTCTCTCTCTCTTGTGCTCTCTCTCTCTCTTGTGCTCTTTCTCTCTCTTGTGCTCTTTCTCTCTCTTGTGCTCTCTCTCTCTCTCTTGTGCTCTCTCTCTCTCTTGTGCTCTCTCTCTCTCTTGTGCTCTCTCTCTCTCTCTCTCTCTCTCTCTGTTGCTCTCTCTCTGTTGCTCTCTCTCTCTTTCTGTTGCTCTCTCTCTCTGGTTGCTCTCTTCTCTCTCTGTTGCTCTCTCTCTCTCTGTTGCTCTCTCTCTCTCTCTCTCTCTCTCTCTCTGTTGCTCTCTCTCTCTTGCTCTCTCTCTCTCTGTTGCTCTCTCTCTCTGTTGCTCTCTCTCTCTCTCTCTCTCTCTTGCTCTCTCTCTGTTGCTCTCTCTCTCTCTCTCTCTCTGTTGCTCTCTCTCTCTCTCTGTTGCTCTCTCTCTCTCTCTGTTGCTCTCTCTCTCTCTCTCTCTCTGTTGCTCTCTCTCTCTTTGCTCTCTCTCTTTTGCTCTCTCTCTCTTTTGCTCTCTCTCTCTCTCTCTCTCTCTCTCTCTCTCTCTCTCTTTTGCTCTCTCTCTTTCTGTTGCTCTCTCTTTCTGTTGCTCTCTCTCGCTGCCACCATGGTTAATCAAGGAAGCAATGCAAGCAATGTCCCTCAGCGATAAACACAGGAAATGTAATGATTTCGTTGTATACAAAAAACAAAGAAATGCAGTTTAAAGCTTAGTGAGGAAAGCAAAGAAAGAATGTTTACAGAAACTTATAACTGATAACAAAAACATCACCTCAGTATGGAACGCCATAAATACCTTTACCAAACGAAACTTAGCTGAAGCTCCCTCATCATATCCATCCGATGATGTTAATGACTGCAATAATCACTTCCTCTTTGTGGCTGAAAAGTTATTCTCTCGCGATAGCAACCATAATTTCCAATCTGAAACAGCATATCTCCAAGAATTCTGCCAGGAGAGACTATTGTCTTCATTGGATGGGATGGGATGGGATGGGATGGGATGGGATGGGATGGGATGGGATGGGATGGGATGGGATGGGATGATGGGATGGGATGGGATGGGATGGGATGGGATGGGATGGGATGGGATGGGATGGGATGGGATGGGATGGGATGGGATGAGATGGATGGATGGATGGATGGCGTCTTAGAGCCTATCAGCCTTTGAAGGCTATGTAAGGCCACTAAGCACAAAAATAACTAGAACAGTTTAGAGTAAACGCAAATCATGTCACGGTGTCCCTAGTCATTCGCCTCTTACGAATCGCGTAGGGAGACGCGGTGGGTCAATGGCAGAGCACCAGGTCTTGACAAGATTCCAAGCAAACTCATCAAGCTAGGTCGAAATCAGTTGATTCCGTTCCTCACCAAACTATTTAATGTAATCTATGATACACGAGTGTTCCCAGAAGAATGGAGCCGATCGATTATTGTGCCAATATACAAAGGTGGCAACTCATTAGACCACCAAAACTACAGAGGTATTTCCCTACTAAGTGTCATCA
Organism: Theodoxus fluviatilis; assembly: GCA_034096865.1. Classification (NCBI taxonomy): domain Eukaryota; kingdom Metazoa; phylum Mollusca; class Gastropoda; order Cycloneritida; family Neritidae; genus Theodoxus; species Theodoxus fluviatilis. Next base: position 2,815 of record JAWQFJ010013494.1, on the reverse strand, counting down.
GCAAATTATTCTCATCAGTACTGACGAATCGTCTCCAAAACTGGGTAGAAGATAACGGCAAAATATGTGTAGAACAAGCCGGTTTTCGTAAAGACCATTCAACTGCCGATCATATTTTCACCTTGCATGCTATGATAACAAAGCATGTTTATGGCGGTGGAAGAGGGAAGCTTTATGTCGCATTTATTGATTATTTGAAAGCTTTTGATTCAGTGAATCGCCAGTGCCTCTGGAGTGTACTACCAAAATTGGGGATATTCACAAAACTTGTCCAAATGCTGAAATCAATGTATGACAAGGTGCAAGCATGTGTAAGATGGAACGGTAGCAGATCAGCCTTTTTTGACTGTCCTGCGGGAACAAAGCAGGGTGCCTTGGAGAGCCCGATATTATTCTCCCTACTCATCACTTCCGTCGTAGAATTCGTCCGAGAAAATGGTAAACATGGGGTACAGATGCAAAAAGGTCAGAAAGAGATTTTTTCCTTATATATGCTGACGATGTTGCATTAATATCCACCTCGCCTGTGGGCTTACAAACCCAGATTGCAAACCTTGCCTATGCATCCAAAAGTGTTGGTCTAAAAATCAATGTAGAAAAAACAAAGGTCATGGTTTTTCGCCGAGGGGGTTTCCTGGCCCGGGGAGAAAAATGGTTCCTCGACCATACTCAGCTTGAAGTGGTCAATTCCTACAGGTACCTAGGTTTCACTTTTACCACGAAGCTATCAGAAAATGTAGCTCTTGACAGTGTCACCGTAAAAGCAAAGCAGAAAATTTTATCTCTATTTAAGATGATGTGGACATTACACAATCGTAATCCTGCTTTGTTTTTCAAGTTATTCGACGCGCAGATACAACCATCTCTCCTGTATGCATCAGAACTTTGGGGTTTCAGGACGCAGCTAAATATTGAAAGAGCACACCTTTTTGCGTGTAAATGATTCTTAAACGTTTCTTCAAAGTCGCCGAATACTTTGGTATATGGTGAAACAGGAAGGTATCCTCTCGTGGTGAACAGCACCATTAGAGCTCTTAAATACTGGTTTAAGCTTTTGAAAATGCCTGATGACAGGTTGCCTAAACAGGCATTCCGCATGCTGGAAGGTATATCAACATCCAATGAAATGAACTGGTTAAAGTCTGTTCGAGATTGCTTGTGCAAGTCAGGGTTTGCCTTTGCTTGGCTAAATCGAGGAGTAGATAATAAAAAGAGCTTTCTGAGAACATTGAAAGTCAGATTAACAGACTGCTTTAGACAGGATTGGTACAGTAGAATAAATAAGAGTGAGCGTTTCCTATTGTACAGTGTGCTTAACAGAACGCCCGCGCACGTGCCAGTGCATGTAGGCAGACAGTCGAAAGTGTAGAGAAAGAAAGAAAGAAAAGAAGGAAAACTCCACAGAGATTGTGTTGACAGGAATGTCGATTAATTTCCGTTTCATTTGCCAGGTATTCGATTCTTGGAAATTCGGTTACAATGGGAAAACAAAGTATTTGCAACAGCAACACAAAATAAATACAAGTAAAAACTGCAACACCATTCATGATTTATTGATAATATTGATAGCAACTAATACTCATTAAGTCTAAAAGACTAGTAATAGTTATTTTTTTTTTCAACATTACACATGCATGCTGCACAATGTGAGTTCTAATCTTCACACCAACCCCGACCCACCCCCACAAAAAAGAAGCTAAAAACATATTTAGCACAGCCAATGACAGATCTATGCAAATAATTGTCGTCAGATCCGCCTTACAATACCCTGAAGTTTTTTCTCAAGAAACTGAATATTTCGAAAAGGTGCGGCTGCTCTGAAGTCTTTCACAAAGTTTCTTTTTTCTACATACTTTTTTTTCTAAGAAGACACACAAATTTCCCACTTGAAGACTACAAGTTCCATCACAAAGAGTATAAATCCTACTATCGCCAAGACCCGATATACACGAAGACCGCGCACTCGAGCGATTTTCCTATGTACGCGAAGCGAGGTCAGAATTTAGAGTTACGTCCCTTTGCGAGAACATGCTGTTCCGCGATGACCAGTGTTGTGACACAGAGACTTCGGTCGGTTTCGAATACTGTTACAAAGGGTAAGAGGTCTAAACGATTGTTTTTTTCAATTCGAACTTAATGCAGGATTTTCCTTACCGTCAAACCACCCATCGTAGCACTGACATAAAGAAAAATATCTTAACTTACTTCAATTGTCCCAGTACGTACGAGGTTGCAGGCGAGGTGCATGACGGGCTCACACGAGTCCGCAGAGTGATCGAACGAATTGGTCGACATGTTTTCAGTTCTATTGTTGACGCGTGGCTCCGTGTGAAGCAAAGATTCCTATATAATATAGAGTCTTTGATGAGAGGAATCAGGAGTTTGCTATTGGAAAAAGCAACAGTCGCCGTCTTTCCCTGGATCGCATATATTTACAGTTTAAATCTTCCAGTTCATGTTTTCAATCGCACCGTTTTTCTGCCTTGGGTGCTCTTAGAAGTTGCACGGGAAAGTTCCACGGTGCTTGGCGGATGTTTCTCTGTTGCACGCCAGGGTTAAATGTTGATGTTTTGCCACCGACCGTCTGAGAGTTGAAAACAGCGGCAAGATGAAAATTCTTATCAGCTAATCTGTACGCCTTTGGGCTTAGCTCATGAACACAAGGAGGTGTCCATATCTATCTGATCTCTTTCTGGTCCCGGCTGTAGCCCTTTCTTTTCCTCGCCAGCTTGCACTGGAATGGGGGGATGAATTTCACTGTTGGTGTCGGAGGAAATTATGAAGTTCTTCTATCACAGCAGCTTTTCGTGCAGCA
>JAWQFJ010013491.1:5000-21418 GCA_034096865.1 Theodoxus fluviatilis | reverse complement strand
AGAGAGAGAGAAGACAGGAGAGAGAGAGAGAGAGAGAGAGAGAGAGAGAGAGAGAGAGAGAGAGAGAGAGAGAGAGAGAGAGAGAGAGAGAGAGGCAAACAGAAACATAAAGGCATTATGGACGTCCTTGAAATACTTTATGATTTTGAAAACCCTACAATGCAGCAATAATTTTTCCATCATCTGATTGAGGTCTGTGCATTCGGTAGTCACTGCATTTGTTAATGACATGGCGTGCCACCATATTACTGCTATTAAATATATGCTTTGTCTGGCTGTGAATTAAAGTGTTTTCCAGGCATCACTTTTCAGTCGTCCTCCTCTCATGGCAGTCAATCGCTGTCGTGTGGGTTGAAGATATCGCTGTCGTGTGGGTTGAAGATATCGCTGTCGTGTGGGTTGAAGATATCGCTGTCGTGTGGGTTGAAGATATCGCTGTCGTCTGGGTTGAAGATATCGCTGTCTGCAGCGGACGTGTCCCCGCTTACGATGACCGTCTTTCTGTTTCTTGTCAAGAGCTTATACAGCGTCGTGACAGATCAAATGCAAACAACACCGCCGATCTCTTTCGCCAGCTGTAACCTTCACTGAGATGTCGATAAGTCTTGAGTGTCGGGCTTTGCGTGCCAACCGCCTCGTGAACGCGTCTTGCTTGCAAGGCGGGAGCGAGCAGACTGCCCCAGGGTCGTGAGGATGGAATTCCAGGTAGTTGTAGTGTCAAGGTCACTTTCTCATGCAAGTTCATAATGCATAACGCGTCGATATTGCTTCAGTTGTCGGTTGATTTCGGGCGTTCCGTGTGCGTGTGCAATATTCATTATCGGGTTGGACGCCGTCAATTTGAAAGTTGCTGGGTGGCTTGGTAAGCTGACTGGAGTAATTGTAGTAATCAGTGTGAGTTCAAGTTTGTGTGTGTCGCGTATGGTACCACTCGTTCATTACGTACAGCTGCACTAAGCCGTGGGAACGAGACACGAGGAAATGCACTTCAAGGATATACGTAAAATCACGCCCAGCAAAAGGGCATTAGAACTACTGATTATAAAAAGTCATCGTAGATGCAGTCTGCACTTTTGCAGCGCACATGTACAGTGCTTTGAAGTTGGACTTTCACAGGATTTTTGTCACGTCTTTGATTTGCATGCACTTTCCTCGTTGCCCTTCATTGCTATTTTATCAAGACGTCACGGACTATTACAACAGCAAATGTCGTAGTCTCAATCACAGTGACAATCTCCCAGCAGTATTTCACAATGAAACACACCACAACAGTAAATAAATATTTAAACAAACTACCGGATAGGCGACATGTCTGTACGTATTTGGGGAAAAAATTGCTATTCACGAAGGCTTGTTATATGAAATTTAGCAGTTGAAAATATTATCCGTTTTACAAACAAGTTTCTTTTTACAAGTGACAACAAAGTGAAACGTGTTGGAAGATTTGACAAGTGGGTGATGGCTTGTGCCGAAAAGCAGGGCTGGTGCATTGAGAATCCAAAGAAGGCCATTGGCTTGCGGTCCCAAAGCCAGGCTTAATCCGAGTAAGGCCGACAACCTGAGACGGACTGCAGGCAGGCAGGCAGGCAGGCAGGCAGGCAGGCAGGCAGACAGGCAGACAGGCAGGCAGGCAGGGCAGGAGTGACGGCACCGCAGTGTCTTGTCCACACTTCTCTGCAGCAGCCGTCGGCGGCACGTTTGATGTTTGGAGATCAAACAGACGCAGCCCAGATGTGAGGGGCCCTGAAGGGTGGGGTGGGGGGGGGGGGGAGGGGTTAGGGTGGGTGCAAAGTTCGAGGAGTTGCAGTTTTGAATGAAAAATCAAGGCGAGATGGGGGATGGGGGTAGAGGGGGTTGAGGCTTGAAGACAAGGGGGTGAGGAGAAGGGGGAGGATGAGCTGAGAGAGGCAGGGGTGGGGAAGAGAGATGGGGGATGAGAGCGAGCAGAGAGGATGTTAAAAAAATGAAGGTGCGGGTTTGAGAGAGAGAGAGAGAGAGAGAGAGAGAGAGAGAGAGAGAGAGAGAGAGAGAGAGAGAGAGAGAGAGAGAGAGGGGAGGAGGTTTTTTTTTTTGAGAAATGGCCATTGGGAATCAGGGCTGGAGGTGAAAGATGTAGACTCGGGAGGGAGAGAGGCGGGAGAGAGGGGAGGGTGGGTGGGTGTGAAGAGGGGGAGGGGGGGGGGGGGGGGGGTTGACGGGGGCCGAAGGCCTGACAGACACTAGAAAGAAGGGGCTTCCGTTTTCTTTCTCCCTGAGACTGTGCCTGTCGCCGTCTCACGTTTTCCTGACGGAGGATCGATCCAACGGCCTCAGCCATTCCAGTGGTATTCTCACTTCGTCCCCGTGGCATTCTCACTTCGTCCCCGTGGCATTCTCACTTCGTCCCCGTTCACCTGGAAAAAAAGAAAACAGAAAAAAATGACCGGAGTCTGACCAATTGTATTCTCTCGTGAGAGAAGTGGGCCCTGAAGAGGGCCGTTACTAGAGCAGTCGTAGGCTTCTAGAGCAGTCGTTAGTCGAGCGTTTCGGAGGGGATCCATTCCTCTTCGTGCAAGTGATACACGGACTGTAGGCGTGGGTTTTAAATAGGGCCCACTGGCTTCGGCTCGTCGCCGTGCTAAGCTCACACCGAGAGAAGCCGGAGTGGACATGGTGTGCTCACGCTCCCGTAAGGACCGTTCCACACCGCCACAGGGCAGACTCTCTACTCATCGTCTCACTAGTGAATACTTTGGTCACTCCGGCTTCGATTTTCCTTTCGTCAGTGCTTTTCTTTTCTGCTCCGGCTCGCAACCTTCTTCGTCACTGTCCTGCATGTGTCTCAAAAAGTTACTTTCTGTCCGTTGTTTTCCGCGAGGTAGGGGTCTCTCCGTCACGTTCTGTCCCCCCGTGGAAATTCCTTACTTCTTCGTCACCCCGTGGCATTCTCTACTTCGTCCCCGTGGCATTCTCTGACCCATCTTCCCGTTGGTCCTTCGTCACTTCGTCCGGCGTAGCTGCATTTCCTCCACTATCCGTCCCCGTGTGGTGCATTCTCACTTCTTGTCTTCCGCCTTATATGGGGATCCTCCCCTGGCTGTTCCCCATGATGGTATTTCTCCACTTTCGTCCCCGTGGCATTCTCACTTCGTGCCCCGTGGTCATTCTCACTTCGTCCCGTGGACTACTTCTCCACCTGGCATTCTCACTCGGTCCCCGTGCATTTTCACTTCGTTCCCTTAGGCCTTCTCACTTGTCCCCGTGGCTCTCACTTCGTCCCCGTGGCCTTCTCATTACTTCGTGTCCCCGTGCGCATTCTCACTTTCGTCCCGCGTGCATTCACTCACTTCGTCCCTCGTGGCTATTCTCACTTCGTCCTCCGTGTCATTCTCAACTTCGTCCCGCGGCATTCAGTTTTTTCTCCTTCGTCCCACTGGGTGTTGGTCGATCTTCTACGGGGCTTCGTCCCCGTGGCATTCCTCACTTCGTCCCCCGTGGCATTCTCACTATCGTCCGTGGGCTTCCCACTTGTCCCCGTGGCATTCTCACTTCGTCCCACCCGTGGCTTCTCACTTCTCCCCGTGCATTTAGCTCACTTCGTTTCCCCGCGTGGTATTCTCACTTCGTCCCCCGGTGGCCTATTCCTACTCATCGTCCCCGTGCATTCTCAATTTTTTTCTCCCTTCGTCCCCGTGGATTCTCACCTCTTCCGTGGCATTCTCACTTCGTCCCATCCTGTCATTCCTACCATTCGTTGCTCTCAGACCATTCCGGTGGCATTCCTCACTTCGTCCCCTTGCATTCTCACTTCTGTCCCCGTGTCATGCTCACTCCTTCCGGTATTCTCACTCATTCGTCCCGTGGCATTCTTCTCATACGTTCTTTCTCACGCATTCCGAGTGGTTTCTCACGTCGTCCCGTGGTATTCTCACTTTCGTCCCCGTGGTCATTCTCTCTTCGTTCCCCTGGCATTCTCACTTCGTCCCCGTGGCATTCTCACTTCGTCCCCGTGGCATTCTCACTTCGTCCCCGTGGCATTCTCACTTCGTCCCCGTGGCATTCTCACTTCGTCCCCGTGGCATTCTCACTTCGTCCCCGTGGCATTCTCACTTCGTCCCCGTGGCATTCTCACTTCGTCCCCGTGGCATTCTCACTTCGTCCCCGTGGCATTCTCACTTCGTCCCCGTGGCATTCTCACTTCGTCCCCGTGGCATTCTCACTTCGTCCCCGTGGCATTCTCACTTCGTCCCCGTGGCATTCTCACTTCGTCCCCGTGGCATTCTCACTTCGTCCCCGTGGCATTCTCACTTCGTCCCCGTGGCATTCTCACTTCGTCCCCGTGGCATTCTCACTTCGTCCCCGTGGCATTCTCACTTCGTCCCCGTGGCATTCTCACTTCGTCCCCGTGGTATTCTCACTTCGTCCCCGTGGTATTCTCACTTCGTCCCCGTGGCATTCTCACTTCGTCCCCGTGGTATTCTCACTTCGTCCCCGTGGCATTCTCACTTCGTCCCCGTGGCATTCTCACTTCGTCCCCGTGGCATTCTCACTTCGTCCCCGTGGCATTCTCACTTCGTCCCCGTGGCATTCTCACTTCGTCCCCGCGGTATTCTCACTTCGTCCCCGTGGCATTCTCACCCATTCCAGTGGTATTCTCACTTCGTCCCCGTGGCATTCTCACTTCGTCCCCGTGGTATTCTCACTTCGTCCCCGTGGCATTCTCACTTCGTCCCCGTGCCATTCTCACTTCGTCCCCGTGGCATTCTCACTTCGTCCTCGTGGCATTCTCACTTCGTCCCCGTGGCATTCTCACTTCGTCCCCGTGGTATTCTCACTTCGTCCCCGTGGCATTCTCACTTCGTCCCCGTGGTATTCTCACTTCGTCCCCGTGGCATTCTCACTTCGTCCCCGTGGCATTCTCACTTCGTCCCCGTGGCATTCTCACTTCGTCCCCGTGGCATTCTCACTTCGTCCCCGTGGCATTCTCACCCATTCCAGTGGCATTCTCACTTCGTCCCCGTGGCATTCTCACTTCGTCCCCGTGGTATTCTCACTTCGTCCCCGTGGCATTCTCACTTCGTCCCCGTGGCATTCTCACTTCGTCCCCGTGGCATTCTCACTTCGTCCCCGTGGTATTCTCACCCATTCCAGTGGCATTCTCACTTCGTCCTCGTGGCATTCTCACTTCGTCCCCGTGGCATTCTCACTTCGTCCCCGTGGCATTCTCACTTCGTCCCCGTGGTATTCTCACTTCGTTCCCGTGGCATTCTCACTTCGTCCCCGTGGCATTCTCACTTCGTCCCCGTGGTATTCTCACTTCGTCCCCGTGGCATTCTCACTTCGTCCCCGTGGCATTCTCACTTCGTCCCCGTGGCATTCTCACTTCGTCCCCGTGGCATTCTGACTTCGTCCCCGTGGCATTCTCACTTCGTCCCCGTGGTATTCTCACTTCGTCCCCGTTGCATTCTCACTTCGTCCCCGTGGCATTCTCACTTCGTCCCCGTGGCATTCTCACTTCGTCCTCGTGGCATTCTCACTTCGTCCCCGTGGCATTCTCACTTCGTCCCCGTGGTATTCTCACTTCGTCCCCGTGGCATTCTCACTCATTCCAGTGGTATTCTCACTTCGTCCCCGTGGCATTCTCACTTCGTCCCCGTGGCATTCTCACTTCGTCCCCGTGGTATTCTCACTTCGTCCCCGTGGTATTCTCACTTCGTCCCCGTGGCATTCTCACTTCGTCCCCGTGGTATTCTCACTTCGTCCCCGTGGCATTCTCACTTCGTCCCCGTGGCATTCTCACTTCGTCCCCGTGGCATTCTCACTTCGTCCCCGTGGCATTCTCACTTCGTCCCCGTGGCATTCTCACTTCGTCCCCGTGGCATTCTCACTTCGTCCCCGTGGCATTCTCACTTCGTCCCCGTGGCATTCTCACTTCGTCCCCGTGGCATTCTCACTTCGTCCCCGTGGCATTCTCACTCCGTCCCGTGGCATTCTCACTTCGTCCCCGTGGCATTCTCACTTCGTCCCCGTGGCATTCTCACTTCGTCCCCGTGGCATTCTCACTTCGTCCCCGTGGCATTCTCACTTCGTCCCCGTGGCATTCTCACTTCGTCCCCGTGGCATTCTCACTTCGTCCCCGTGGCATTCTCACTTCGTCCCCGTGGCATTCTCACTTCGTCCCCGTGGCATTCTCACTTCGTCCCCGTGGCATTCTCACTTCGTCCCCGTGGCATTCTCACTTCGTCCCCGTGGCATTCTCACTTCGTCCCCGTGGCATTCTCACTTCGTCCCGTGGCATTCTCACTTCGTCCCCGTGGCATTCTCCCTCCGTCCCGTGGCATTCTCACTTCGTCCCCGTGGCATTCTCACTTCGTCCCCGTGGCATTCTCACTTCGTCCCCGTGGCATTCTCACTTCGTCCCCGTGGCATTCTCACTTCGTCCCCGTGGCATTCTCACTTCGTCCCCGTGGCATTCTCACTTCGTCCCCGTGGCATTCTCACTTCGTCCCCGTGGCATTCTCACTTCGTCCCCGTGGCATTCTCACTTCGTCCCCGTGGCATTCTCACTTCGTCCCCGTGGCATTCTCACTTCGTCCCCGTGGCATTCTCACTTCGTCCCCGTGGCATTCTCACTTCGTCCCCGTGGCATTCTCACTTCGTCCCCGTGGCATTCTCACTTCGTCCCCGTGGCATTCTCACTTCGTCCCCGTGGCATTCTCACTTCGTCCCCGTGGCATTCTCACTTCGTCCCCGTGGCATTCTCACTTCGTCCCGTGGCATTCTCACTTCGTCCCCGTGGCATTCTCACTTCGTCCCGTGGCATTCTCACTTCGTCCCCGTGGCATTCTCACTTCGTCCCCGTGGTATTCTCACTTCGTCCCCGTGGCATTCTCACTTCGTCCCCGTGGCATTCTCACTTCGTCCCCGTGGCATTCTCACTTCGTCCCCGTGGCATTCTCACTTCGTCCCCGTGGCATTCTCACTTCGTCCCCGTGGCATTCTCACCCATTCCAGTGGTATTCTCACTTCGTCCCCGTGGCATTCTCACTTCGTCCCCGTGGCATTCTCACTTCGTCCCCGTGGCATTCTCACTTCGTCCCCGTGGCATTCTCACTTCGTCCCCGTGGCATTCTCACTTCGTCCCCGTGGCATTCTCACTTCGTCCCCGTGGCATTCTCACTTCGTCCCCGTGGCATTCTCACTTCGTCCCCGTGGTATTCTCACTTCGTCCCCGTGGCATTCTCACTTCGTCCCCGTGGCATTCTCACTTCGTCCCCGTGGCATTCTCACTTCGTCCCCGTGGCATTCTCACTTCGTCCCGTGGCATTCTCACTTCGTCCCCGTGGCATTCTCACTTCGTCCCCGTGGCATTCTCACTTCGTCCCCGTGGCATTCTCACTTCGTCCCCGTGGCATTCTCACTTCGTCCCCGTGGCATTCTCACCCATTCCAGTGGCATTCTCACCCATTCCAGTGGTATTCTCACCCATTCCAGTGGTATTCTCACTTCGTCCCCGTGGCATTCTCACTTCGTCCCCGTGGCATTCTCACTTCGTCCCCGTGGCATTCTCACTTCGTCCCCGTGGCATTCTCACTTCGTCCCCGTGGTATTCTCACCCATTCCAGTGGCATTCTCACTTCGTCCCCGTGGCATTCTCACTTCGTCCCCGTGGCATTCTCACTTCGTCCCCGTGGTATTCTCACTTCGTCCCCGTGGTATTCTCACCCATTCCAGTGGCATTCTCACTTCGTCCCCGTGGCATTCTCACTTCGTCCCCGTGGCATTCTCACTTCGTCCCCGTGGCATTCTCACTTCGTCCCCGTGGTATTCTCACCCATTCCAGTGGTATTCTCACTTCGTCCCCGTGGCATTCTCACCCATTCCAGTGGTATTCTCACCCATTCCAGTGGTATTCTCACTTCGTCCCCGTGGCATTCTCACCCATTCCAGTGGTATTCTCACCCATTCCAGTGGTATTCTCACTTCGTCCCCGTGGCATTCTCACCCATTCCAGTGGTATTCTCACTTCGTCCCCGTGGCATTCTCACCCATTCCAGTGGTATTCTCACCCATTCCAGTGGTATTCTCACTTCGTCCCCGTGGCATTCTCACCCATTCCAGTGGTATTCTCACCCATTCCAGTGGTATTCTCACTTCGTCCCCGTGGCATTCTCACCCATTCCAGTGGCATTCTCACCCATTCCAGTGGTATTCTCACTTCGTCCCCGTGGCATTCTCACCCATTCCAGTGGCATTCTCACCCATTCCAGTGGTATTCTCACCCATTCCAGTGGCATTCTCACCCATTCCAGTGGCATTCTCACCCATTCCAGTGGTATTCTCACTTCGTCCCCGTGGCATTCTCACCCATTCCAGTGGTATTCTCACCCATTCCAGTGGTATTCTCACCCATTCCAGTGGCATTCTCACTTCGTCCCCGTGGTATTCTCACCCATTCCAGTGGCATTCTCACTTCGTCCCCGTGGCATTCTCACTTCGTCCCCGTGGTATTCTCACTTCGTCCCCGTGGCATTCTCACCCATTCCAGTGGTATTCTCACCCATTCCAGTGGCATTCTCACTTCGTCCCCGTGGTATTCTCACCCATTCCAGTGGCATTCTCACCCATTCCAGTGGCATTCTCACCCATTCCAGTGGTATTCTCACTTCGTCCCCGTGGTATTCTCACTTCGTCCCCGTGGTATTCTCACCCATTCCAGTGGCATTCTCACTTCGTCCCCGTGGTATTCTCACTTCGTCCCAGTGGCATTCTCACCCATTCCAGTGGTATTCTCACCCATTCCAGTGGCATTCTCACTTCGTCCCAGTGGTATTCTCACTTCGTCCCCGTGGTATTCTCACCCATTCCAGTGGTATTCTCACTTCGTCCCCGTGGCATTCTCACCCATTCCAGTGGTATTCTCACTTCGTCCCAGTGGCATTCTCACCCATTCCAGTGGTATTCTCACCCATTCCAGTGGCATTCTCACTTCGTCCCAGTGGTATTCTCACTTCGTCCCCGTGGTATTCTCACCCATTCCAGTGGTATTCTCACTTCGTCCCCGTGGTATTCTCACCCATTCCAGTGGTATTCTCACTTCGTCCCAGTGGTATTCTCACCCATTCCAGTGGCATTCTCACTTCGTCCCCGTGGCATTCTCACCCATTCCAGTGGTATTCTCACCCATTCCAGTGGCATTCTCACTTCGTCCCAGTGGTATTCTCACTTCGTCCCCGTGGTATTCTCACCCATTCCAGTGGTATTCTCACCCATTCCAGTGGTATTCTCACCCATTCCAGTGGCATTCTCACTTCGTCCCAGTGGTATTCTCACTTCGTCCCCGTGGCATTCTCACTTCGTCCCCGTGGTATTCTCACTTCGTCCCCGTGGCATTCTCACTCCTTGCACGGTGCAGGGCAGGAACGGCGCCAGAAGAATTTGGTCTTGGAGCTCGGTGTGCTGCATTGCGCTCCTGTCTCTATCCCGCTCTCTGCCCAGTGTGGTCGTACCTCCAGGGGAACGGTCTCTGCATTTCTGTACATGTTTATCCACAAATCTCGCGGCTTTTAGGACTGACCCCTGGTTGCTTTATTTCGCCCGCGCACAGGTTTTCGACCGATCCTAAATATTTGGTTTGACGCAAGAATTCGGGTTTATGCAAGAATTTCTCAGATTTGAGGAGAAATGCTCTGGCATAAACAGCAGTGGTAGGTGTCGTGGCAGAGAGGCAACAAAACGTCTCGACCTTCCCCGATGACCTCCCCCTGTGGGTCGGGGGTCAGAATAGACCCACCGCGTCACCCTTCTCGTTTCGTAAAAGGCGAATAACTAGGGACGTCGTGACTCGACCTGATGTCAATCTACCAATTCTTGTGAATTTGCGTGATCAATGGCTTTACATAGCCTACAACGGCTGCTAGACCGTACAACTCCATCCTTCCATTCATTCATTTCGAAGCACCCTTCTGCCCCTTCTCTATCGCCTTTTCTTCGAACAAAGTCCAGTTTAGTTCTTGGCATAGTAATTTTCTTTACCAAGTACGCCTTGTGACTGGATCATGTTGGTAGACACCAGTGGCTCCTCATCAAGCACCGGCATGCTGTAGTCATCGTGTAAAAATGCACTGTGAACGCGGTCTAGGCATAGAGGCAAGCTTTGGTACATGCAGAGCTGCAGACCGAAGGCAACAGAAGCGGGACTGAGGTCTGGTGAAGTGAAGAGTGCCAGGCGGAAGGGAGGGGGAGAAGGGGGTTGCTGCATGGGAGATGGTTGCGTAAAGACGTGGGGAGGGGGAGGGGAGAAAAGGATGTGAGACAGGGAATGTGGCACATCCCTGTTGCATGTGCACAGATCGCTGCTGTCCTGAATCTCGGAGTGGTGTCGGCTTGTCTGCAGCTATTGAACTCATAGTCTCATTTCCTCCCCGCTCGCCCACCCCCACCCACCCATCCCCCCCCCCCCCATCCCCCCTCCACCCCTCATTATAATATTGTGCCCGTTCCTCCGTTTGCATGGAGAGAAGAAAAAAATCCTCACAATTCTCCTCGTCAAGATTTCTGCTGTTCTAGGATGCATGCGGAAGGCATCACCCTAAATCACGTCAATACACTGTCTATATTATACAGGTATATCATTCCGTGGTGTTTCATTGATCAACATGTATGTGCCGACTCATACGTTTGATATGGTTTCAACTTTCATTCAGAAGTTCTCCTGTTTATGTTGCTGACTTGACAAAGTCAACTGTAACCACATGCATGACGGAATGTAGAGTTGTACAACCTAGGGCCTATACAACCTAGGGCCTATACAACCTAGGGCCTATACAACCTAGGGCCTATACAACCTAGGGCCTATACAACCTAGGGCCTATACAACCTAGGGCCTATACAACCTAGGGCCTATACAACCTAGGGCCTATACAACCTAGGGCCTATGTGAGACAGTGGATCACGAACGTCACTGGAGCTAATTAGGATGAGAATAAGTCAATTTCCGCGATGGATCTATTCCTGTCCCCAGCTCACAGTTTGATAGTTGTGGGTTTTTTTCAATCACTCACCCGTGTGTCACCCTCCGGAGGCTGTCTGCCTTTCCATTGTGTTTATCTCCGCAAGACAGTATCTAATTTATTGCATACATGACGGCACTGTATGTCCTTGAACTTGTTGGCTTTGAGGTGGGCGTGGGGGGTAGGGACGGTAGGGGGAGGGGACGGTAGGGAAAGGGGGAGGTGAGGGGGAGGAGGTGAATGTCAGATTAAGAGTGAAGGAATGTGGATGAGAACAGGTGTCAAAAAGTGTAGGAGGAAAACGGGGGTGGGTGGGGGTGGAGGGGTTGCGGGTAGGGCGATGGGAGGATGTGTGTATGTGTGTGTGTATGTGTGTGTGTGTTTGTATGTGTGTGTGTGTGTCCTTCCCCCCTCCCATCTTCGTTTTCTCGTCCATTTTGGCTCATAATTTCCCCTCTTCTTTGACCTTAATTCCCCCCTCCTACCCCCAGCCCCCACTCTACCCCACCTCCCCACCCTTATCGTAATCTGTAGTTCGTTCCATACTCCTCTTCCCCCATCTCTTCCTTTCCCTTTACTCCCTTGTCTTCTTCCTTCCGTCCTCCAACACATCCAGTTTTTCCACTATCGCTCTCTCTCTCTCTCTCTCTCTCTCTCTCTCTCTCTCTCTCTCACACACACACACACACACGCGCGCGCGCGCGCGCGCACGCATGCACACATGCACGCACACATGCACGCACGCACCCACGCACACTCACGCATACACAAACACACATCCTGTGGCTTTTGCTTCCGATTGTCCAATTGTCTCCCACCTCCTTTCTAGGCCCTCTGTCTTACTCCAACGTCCTTTTCTTTATTTTTCTTTCGTAGTAGTCCTCCACACACACACACACACACACACACACACACACACACACACACACACACACACACACACACACACACACACACACACACACACACACACACACACACACTTTTGTTTTCCCATGTTCTTATGCTGATCTTTCGTCTCTTTCCACCATAAGTTTCATTTGCCCCTCTTGCTACTCCTCCTCTAAGCTCCTTACCACACTACCCCTCCTTCCCACTCCCTTCTTAACCCCCTGTCCCCCTTCTATGACCTCACTCCCCCATCGCCCCCTACACTCCTCCCTTTACCACCCCCTCCCCCTCCCTCTCTCCCCCATCGCCCCCTACTCCCTTTACCACCCCCTACCCCTCCCTCCCGTCCCTTGTTAAAAAAAAACACGTTTCCATTCTTAGCGTATCCTGTCACACGGTCACCGTTTGCTCCGAAAGGCTTTCAAGGGTCTCCCTCCCTTGACCCGTCGTCACGTGCGCCCTCTGATTAGGGGTATTGGCAAGACTTAGACGCCCATGATGCGAAATTTGTTCATGAGCGTCACGTCAGTCCGCGTGTGGAGGATGGGGACGGTCGAATGAGTTCGTCATGCACATCGTGTCTTATAATGCGATCTATGATTAGCAGCCGTGTTTGCGAATATGGCGGAAGTCTCCGCAGAGCGTAGCATTCCTCCTCTTGCTCGGGGCCTCTCAGTTCTGCTGTTGAAAGTCTCCGCAGAGCGTAGCATTCCTCCTCTTGCTCGGGGCCTCTCAGTTCTACTGTTGAAACTGACTGGTCAATATGGCGGAAATCTCCGCAGAGCGTAGCATTCCTCCTCTTGCTCGGGGCCTCTCAGTTCTGCTGTTGAAACTGACTGGTCAATATGGCGGAAGTCTCCGCAGAGCGTAGCATTCCTCCTCTTGCTCGGGGCCTCTCAGTTCTGCTGTTGAAACTGACTGGTCTACAATGAGGCTCTTCCAAATCAATTCACTCCTAACGCATTCAACGAATCTCGCCGCCTCTGATTTAGCAAGTTATCAATCTATTCCTGGTGTAATCCAATAACGATTTCAGAATTTAATTTATTCATTTATGCAGTCATTTGTTCATTCATTAATTCATGTGCATGTTTATCCTTTAATTCATAAGATTAATTTTTAAAAACCATTTTGTATATTATTATGCTAGTCCAACTTTTGTTTATCAATCAAATAATTATATCACAAGTTCACACCTATGCCCCCTTACAACACCAACTTATCCATTTATTTACACACCATTTTTTAAACAAACTTGGTTTTTTAGCCGCTCATCACCTGTGCATCAGATGTTGGTGGCAGGTGCTCTGTGCCAGTGTTACTGTCCACCTGCACGTTCTTCTCGATCAGTTCCCGGTATCACGCAAGTTCGTCGTCTCCTCAACTCCAGAGGCATTGTTGAGTTTCGGCCCGTCGGCACGCCATAAAAACTGCCTTGATGCCCCTCTTTTCTCTTTTGGGACGGCAAGGCGGAAGTAGGTGAGGGAATGATAGCTTTATTTGGACGAGGGGAAAGGCATTTTTTCCTGTCGCCCCATGGTCCTTTTCTCGGTTTATTCGGGGAAGCTTCGCAATAGGAAGCGGAAGTGACGTCGACGCAGCTGATCAGCAGCTGCTAGAATTTGCCCTGAGCGGAACTTGATGCAACTGTTTATCGATTAGTTTGGACTTCCGGGCTTTTATGGCCCCCGACTGGACAGCTGAGCGTTTCTGCTTGAGTGGATCGAGTGGTTGTGATTTGTGAGGCACTGGAGACACAAGTTCTTCCGGGTGAGCTTTTCTGGTAACGGTTTGTCGGAACGTCCACTGGGACAGAAAGAAAAGCGGGCACTTGTGAAGACAGGACAGGTGCACTGTAGAGTGGTCAACCCCTGATGTGTCCCTCAGCCAGCATTGGATTGGAATGTTCCACAGGAAGAGGGAATGGGACTGAAGCCTGCATGTGTCTTGTTAAGTTGTTTCTGTGTTTGTCACCAGATGAAGTACAGATTTAATCAAGTGTCTCATTGAACGTGTATGTGTGTGTATGTGTGTGTGTGTGTGTGTGCTCGTGTGTGCTCGTGTGTGTGTGTGCGTGTGTGTGCATGTGTGTGTGTGCACATGCGTGCATACATGCGTGCGCGCGCGCGCGTGTTTGTGTGTGTGAGTATGAACTGGTTTGAGACCCCACTACACTCACAACTTCCACACGCCAACTTCGCCAAATAAATGCGCATGCGGGTTCAGCTCTTTTGCCCCGTGTACTTGGGAAAGTTTTTCACAGTTCGAAATATTGACGACTTCCGGACTTAGCCAGCTAGTGTCAAAGTCAGTCAAGGGGGAAAGGTCACGACATGAAATAGAGGACAGTGGCCTTGTGGGAAATTGGAATGTTGCGATGGCCTTTGCTCAGTGACAGCCCTCATCATATTTCCCTGGCAGTCAGGACGAGTGGGTTTACTGTGGTGACAGTTTTGTGCCAGTCTGTCCAATGAAGATGATATCGCTCCGTCCAAAAGGGTATTCAAACTGAAAGTGTGATCAGCTGCAATGAGGCATCCATGGCATTGCATCTTAGAGGAGTGCTCTGTGTGTGTGTGTGTGTGTGTGTGCGCGCGCGCGCGCGCGTGTGTGTGTGTGTGTGCGTGTGTGTGTGAGAGAGAGAGAGAGAGTGTGTGTGTGTGTGTGTGTGTGTGTGTGTGCAGATAATGTATGTTCGTGTGCGGTTTAGCATGTGTGTACGTGTACAAATGTGTATGTGTTTGCCTCAATGGGCGTGTATCTGTGTGCGGATGTGAGTGTAGTGCCAGGGTGCTTCCCCATGATCGTATCTCATGAGTAATCGAGTGCAGAATGAAATGCATCACACATGTACGCATTTGGTATATCGTGACGGTGTTTGTACGTGAACATGCTCACGTGTCTCCATTATTTCCCTGTGCTTTGATAACGACGTAGCTACGTGTGGCCAAGGCACAGGTCGCCAGACTCCACCCTTAGTCCTGGCTACAGGCAGGTTAAAGTTGAGGTTTCCGGTGGAATCAGCGTCTTGTAATTTGCGCAAGTAAAGTTCCTTGTGTTCTGGAACGGCAGGAGCGAGAGGACTCTATGTCTTCCGTGTGTGGCTCCGACAGCAGTCAATGGGTTCCTTATCAGCGGCCGTTGCCCAGCCTGTATCCGCACTGTGGCAAGATCAGTAGCCCTTGCAAGCCTGCCCAGCCTGTATCCGCACTGTGGCAAGATCAGTAGCCCTTGCAAGCCTGCCCAGCCTGTATCCGCACTGTGGCAAGATCAGTAGTCCTTGCATGCCAGCCCAGCCTGTATCCGCACTGTGGCAAGATCAGTAGCCCTTGCAAGCCTGCCCAGCCTGTATCCGCACTGTGGCAAGATCAGTAGTCCTTGCAAGCCAGCTCTTGCATACTGGTTCCTTATCAGCGGCCGTTGCCCAGCCTGTATCCGCACTGTGGCAAGATCAGTAGCCCTTGGAAGCCAGCTCTTGCATTCTGGGATTGCGTGCTGAGTACGCACGACCAGATTGAATATAGCGACTTCCGCATGCGTGGAAAATTGTAGAGTAGGTTGCAGTTAACCTCGGTCCTGAGGATTTCAAGGCACTATCAGTATCAGCACAACACAGTATCAGTATCAGCACAACACACTATCAGTATCAGCACAACAAGTTATAGTGTGCTCCCCGATTCATCACGGCACACTCGGAAATCAGAAGCCTTTTTGTGTTTTGTTTTTGTTTTGTTTTTAGTTCATGTCCTATTCATCGTAGCCTTAACTGCGGCAAAATTTGAATGAAGAAGAGCGTAATGTGTTGTTAAATCTGCCCTTGAGAAAGGAGTGAAGATGCTTAATATCATTATGACCTGATTTGATAAAGTCTGTAGGACCTCCAGTAAACCTGGAGGGATAATACAATGCAACTAAGATTGCTCATCTTGGAGACGTTGACGACGGCGTTTGAGCGCATAATGAATAAACATAGCAACATGTTTCGTCGTAATGTATTCCTGTCCATCTATCAAAAAGGTAAAGCCTCTGTTATTTAAATACTGGATATAGCTTTTTACATATTTTTCTCTAAGATCTTTATAAAAACCGCTGGCGCTGAACCTCCAGGTTTCGGCACAACAACAAAAAAAGATCGGGTTCGAACCCGCAACCTTTCGAGAGAACTATTGATGCATTCAACATACATCTTTGACGGTACTACTATTGACCGCAATACCCCGCAATACCCCGCAATACCCACAAATATACCGCAATACCACCAAATATGCAACTCGTACTTGCGTCAAATCGCCGTAGTTTGATGTTTACTTAGCCCGCTGAACGCTGCCAAGACTAATCTAATGCGATCGCCGTAGTTTGACTGTTTCCGAGAGTTACGTCCCTTCGTGATGCGGTCGCTTCTGTGTATCGGTCCGAAAGTTTAGTTGAATTTGTATGGTTTTTGGCGACCCATGTGTCTCAAAATTGAGTAGAAGTATTTTGAGCGTATTAGGATATCGAAACATCGCATCAGTTTCAATGTTGTTTTCTGGCCAA
>JAWQFJ010013477.1:7500-20538 GCA_034096865.1 Theodoxus fluviatilis | reverse complement strand
CAAAATACATACATACATACATACAAAGCGATAATTAGAAAACTCAAGCCGCTATCTAACGTGAGACCAGTTTTGCTCACAACGACTGGCATCGCTTGTGAGAATAATGCAAATGTTACCGTCTTTTCCCCTAGAACCTGACCCAGCCGTATCCTTGACTTCTGAGAATAGTCAAAAATAGAAGTTTACCAACAAAAGTCCATAACCACCTCCTACCCTTCACCTAAGTTTGGTGGCAATAATTATGTCGTACCGTTTAGGAGAAAATTGTAACTCTAAAATGAGTTTGCTTGCTTGTTTGTTTGTAAAAGACACTGGTGCTTTTAGACAGCTATACGACATATATCTCATGCCTTTTTCAATATCATTATTCAACTGGGACTCTCTCTCTTTCTCTCTCTCTCTCTCTCTCTCTCTCTCTCTCTCTCTCTCTCTCTCTCTCTCTCTCTCTCTCTCTTGTCACTGTCTGTCTGTATGTCTGTCTGTATGTCTGTCTGTCTGTCTATCCGTCTGTCTGTCTGTCTGTCTGTCTGTCTGTCTGTCTGTCTGTCTGTCTGTGTGTGTGTGTGTGTGTGTGTGTGTGTGTGTGTGTGTGTGTGTGTGTGTGTGTGTGTGTGTGTGTGTGTCTGTGTCTGACTGTCTGTGTCTGTCTGCCTGCCTGCCTGCCTTTCTGTTTGTCTGTCTGTCTGTTTGTCTGTCTGTCTGCCTGTCTGTCTGTCTGTCTGTCTGTCTGTCTGTCTGTCTGTCTGTCTGTCTGTCTGTCTGTCTGTCTGTCTGTCTGTCCGTCTGTCTGTCTGTCTGTCGGTCTGTCTGTCTGTGTGTCTGTGTGTGTCTGTCTGTCTGTCTGTCTGACTGTCTGTCTGTCTATCTATATCTGTGTGTGCGTGTGTCTGTCTGTATGTGTGTATGTGTGTGCGTGTGTGTGTCTGTCTGTCTCTCTCAGGCACGCTGACACACTTACACACACACACACACACACACACACATACAAACACACACAACACACACACACCCAAACACATACACACGCGCGCGCGCACACGCACACACGCACGCACACAAACACACATAGAACACACACACACATACGCACGCACGCGCACACACACACACACACACACACATATATACACACACACACACACACAAGCACATACACACGTACACACACAACACTACCATGACTCACGTTCCAGTGTGACGTAGAGACGGCTAAACAACCCTCCCAAGGTGAAGGCCACGACAGGTCCAAAGATGCCGAGACCGATGATGATGCCTGAAAGACACAGTTCAATGGAAACTTTCCAACGTGGCTTTAAATGTTAGTGAGTCCTGTGTATGAATAAAGGAGAGAGCAAGTGCACAGAGCGAGTGGAGTACATTACATGTAGTGTTAGGGCAGTCACTTGAGGGGAGTGAAGTGGAGCGGAGTGGAGTGAATGGAATGATAAAAGTGGACGAGAGAGAGAGAGAGAGAGAGAGAGAGAGAGAGAACGAACGAACGAACGAACGAACGAACGAATGGTTTATTGATCAGGCCTCCGGCCCTTTTCAAATGATACAGTGTACCATGAAATCTACTCAATCAAAAGATATAATGATACTTTCTCCTTCGGCAGGATACATTGCAATCTACTCCGTATAGAAAGTATTCTGTTCAGGCAAATCTATCGCTTCCCTTCTGCGCATAAGTGCTTTATACAAATAAATGCTTGTCGATCTTATGACATACTTTTGCTTTGATGACATGATGAATTCGGTTGGGTTGTCGCAATTTACGTCTATGAATTTCAGAATATAGTGTTCTCTCAGATCGTACAATGCAGGACATCTGAGAAGAAAATGTGTTTCAGTTTCAAATTCTTCTCTACACAGAGGACACAACATTGCTACTGCATCAGGAACGTATCTCCATTTATGGATGTACAGCTCAGAAATACCCATTCGGAATTTAATAAATACATCCCTGAATATTTTTTTGTCTATGTCATACAGATATTGCTCTACACCCCATCCCTTCTTGATCTCTCTGTAAAAAGTATACCTGTTACTCTTCAGTATTCTTTGTTCCCAATCTGTACTGAACTTGTACATCAGTTTTTCCCTCAGTCTCTTAAAAAACGCAGTCTCATCACTGACTCTCTGTTCGGTCCATACCCTCTCCAAATCACAATCGATCAAGATGCGTTTAACCTTAGTGGCCCAATCATGGGATGTACATAGCATCATTTTGTACATTTTGTTTGGCAATCTACTTTCATCCATTTTTAAAATCTTCAACCAGTAGTCTATTATCGTCATTTTAGTAAGTTTTAGCCAGTATTTTATTGCTCTCATTGTACTTTCTATAGCAAGTGGAAACCTTTCTGTTTCTCCATAGACCAAACTGTTAGGTGTTCTGTGTTCCACATTACAAAAGCGTTTACAAGTAAACAGGTGAGCTTTTTCTACACTTTCATGTTCCTCAAGACCTCATATCTATGCCGCGTATAGTACGGAGAACTGGTCCTGTGCGTCACAGAGTCGGAAAAATATTCTAGGTTTCATATTCGTAAGGTTCCACATCATTTTAAACAGATGCATTGTTTTTTGTTTTGCTGCAGTAGCCAGGCTGTCTAAGGATACTGTTGTTGAGAGTCTAGTAGAAAATAAACTACCCAGGTATTTATAATTATTCACTACATCAAGTTGTTTTCCATTTAAGAACCATTTTTCACCTTGTGCTAGGTGCCTCTTCTCCGGAAAACCATGACTTTGGTCTTATCAGTATTGATTTCCAGAGCTATTCGTGTAGACGCACACGCAAGGTTGTCAATCTGAGTTTGAAGTCCTGCTGGTGTGGTAGACAAAAGTGCCACATCATCCGCAAAGATCAGGAAATAAAACTTTGCCTTTCCAGCTTCCATTTGAAAACCATATTTACCATTTTTACGGAGATAATCTGCAATTTGGTTAATGTAGAGAGAAAATAATATTGGAGACTCTAAGGCACCTTGTTTCGTTCCGAGAGGATGCCCTTTTACCTACACAGGCTTCTACTTGTGCGTACATAGCTTTTAGCATATCAAGGAAATTGTTTGAAACATTTCCACGCCAAAGGATCTGACGGTCAACAGAATCGAAGTTTTTTTTGGTAATCTATAATGCTACGTATACTTTCCCTCTGCCCCCTCCATACACATGTCTGGTTATCATGCAGTGAAGTGTGAAGATATGGTTTATAGTTGAATACCCTGTCCGGAGCCCAGCCTGTTCCTTACATATTTTCACTTTCTTTTCAGCCCATGTGTGCAGTCGCTTTGTTAGCACAGAGGTAAAGACCTTGCTCATAGTACTTAGTAGGGAGATGCCTCTATAGTTTGCAGGGCCGAGTCTGTTTCCTTGTTTATAAAGTGGGATGATAACATACTTTCTCCAATCTTGGGGAAAGATCTGACTATCAAATATTGTATTGAAAAGTCTTATCAAAAAGGGTAGCGTGTAATTACTACTTGTCTTGAAAAATTCTCCCGGGATCTCGCCTACACCGGGAGCTTTTCCACCCGAGAGCTTCAGTATAGCCTGATTTACTTCTTCTCAGGTAATCACGGTTTCTAGCGTGTCATCAAACGTTTCAACTTGATCAGGGTCGTAGATATTTTCTACCTGCGTGTTTGTCGTGCGATTGAAAAGACACTTGAAATACTGTTTCCATGCGTCTATTTCCATAACTGCGCACTGTATCATTTTACCTGTTCTTTTACGTATTGGGGACCAAAACTGACTGGAATATTTCACAGGGAGAGAGAGAGAGAGAGAGAGAGAGAGAGAGAGAGAGAGAGAGAGAGGAGAGAGGAGAGAGGAGAGAGAAAGAAAGAAAAAGAGAGAAGAGAGAGAGAGAGAGAGAGAGAGATAGAGAGAGAGGTCAGCTAGCCAGCCAGTATGCCAGTCAGTCAGCCAGCCAGCCAGCCAGCCAGCCAGTCAGTCAGTCAGTCAGTCAGTCAGTCAGTCAGTCAGTCAGTCAGTCAGTCAACCAACCAGCCAGCCAGTCAGTCAGTCAGTCAGTCAGTCCGCCAGTCTGTCATTGAGCCAGTCAATCACTCATTCAAGCAGACAGGCAGGCAGGCAGACAGGCATGCAGTCAGGCAGGCAGGCAGATGGTCCATCCATCTCTACGTCAATCAGTCTGTCAGTCAGTTAACTCAAAAATCTGGCAGTTCAGTCAGTGCGAGAGAAACAGTCAGCCAGTCCGTCTGTCGCAGCGTCTGAGCGTCTGTCTGTCTGTCAGAGAGCGAGCAGATGAGCAAGTGAGTGAGGCTGCACAGTGAATGAAAATGAATGTGACGTTTTTAGCACATATGCTTGATTTTTAAATGCATTTCACCTTTCTACGCGATTTTGCTGTCGGAATTGTCTCGTTGGTTGTCATGGAAGTAATTTGTCTCTGCAGCACTGTCTCAACTACAGTCATGGGGAGCGTGCACCCAGGCTGCTGATGAACGAGCAAAAATATTTTGAATAGTTTCCCATCTCACTCCATGCAGGCACTCAGCTTTACTTCTTGGTGGAGAAAGCAACGTGAGTTGACTAATCTGGGGCGCGTTTGGCGGGCTAACCGAGGGCGAGCGAGATGTCTAAGTAACGGCCAATCATCAACTGGCAAGGCGGAAGTCCGAGAGAACATGGCTGCGTCCTGGCGCGAGAGTCTGTGATGAAGTTGCCGATGGACAAAATAACTGAGGATACAGGCATCACAGCAGTTTTTCACTTGATAGAACATACCATGGTGACATCTCGAATGACACGGGAACTTTGTTAACGAAAAAAATCAACTCGGGTTCATTTATTTATTTTGTCGAAAATGTTGTGCCTCGATTCATTTCTATCAATTCAAGGAAAATAAGTCATAGAGTGTACGTGCACGGTGTTTCGTGTTTGCAAACGATAAAAATTTTCAGCAGCGTATGTCCAGAAATAACCTATGCACCTACGCCTCAAAATATACAAATGAACACTGGAACAGCAAATTCTTCCGTGTACGTACACTTTTCTATTCTCGGACACTGAGAAGCACATTACAGGCATTGTCATCTATCAGCGGCGTTCCAATTAGCACGGGCTCCGCCATTTCTGTTCATCCGGGCCTTTGCAGCGAGACGCAGCGAGGGACATCCAGAGTTACCTCGACCGCCCTCCTTCACAACAAGGGCCTCCTTGTGAGCGAGACGACGTACGCAACGCCTAGCTCTCGAGACTCTCTCGAGATTTCTTGTCTAACAAACGCGCCCCTGGTCAAGAACTCAACTTTGGGACGCATGCCGCTTGGAAAATATCTGCATTTACGAGCACCAAGGGACGGTGCGCCGAAAGTTCTTGTGACTCACAGGTCGTAAAAATTCGCGACTGTTGATGAGAAGCAAGTCTAGTCGGCAAAACAGTCTTTCGGCAAACACAGAGAAAGGTCATCAGCACGCATGGCTGCGCACAGTCTAGTTCGCTCGAGACGTCGCCTACTGGCGAAGGTGTCTCCAGCCCAGATGACATCACGTGATGGAAGGTTTCGTCCGATATATGTAAATGGAGGTCACACGAGAGGCTTGTGGGATAACCGATCTTTGACATCGTGAATGATTTCCTGTTAAAAAGAGGTGGAGAAAAGAATTGTATCCTAAACGAACTAATTGTGGCGCAATACCTGTAAATAAGAAGGGCTCCACAGTCCTAATATCTTACGTCACTTCATTGCGAACTGTGCCAAAGTCCCTACTGACCTCGTGGTGTCACAGACTGGGCTGCCCAATGCCTTTCCTGAACATCACATCCCTGTAAACAACATAAAAAGGGGGGGGGTTTCCTCTGTGAACATACTGTTTTATCTGTAAATGCGTGAGAATGAATTAATAAATATTGGGGTTGAAATATACCATTTGATCATTTTTCAGACTTTGACATTTTGTTTCCTCATGCACAGTCCCATATTTGTGTAGAACACGAAGACACTGGTTTCATATTGGGAGCGTCTCATCCATATCTGGAGCTCCAGCGGCTTTACACTTCGGCCACTGACCATTGGGGCCACAGAGTCTGGTCACGAGCCTCCTTACCGGTCCATCTTAAATCCACCCCTGGGCCACAACAAGCAGCGAATCCTTACCAATGTACATAGACGTCTTCACCTTGTCCCCGTTGTCATCGACAAGGAAAGAGGAAAGTGGGACGACCAAAGCAGACTTGGAGTAAGAGTATAAACACTGAGATGAAGGCTGCCGGAATGAGGTGGGCCGAGCTGAGGAGGACCTGCCAAAACCGCGTGCGTTGGAGGAGTGTTGTTGCGGCCCTATGTTCTGCAAGGAATCAAGAGGCATACGTCAATAAGTCAATGATACGATAAGTAGGGTTAAAGCCTGTTTTCAACTGAACGAACCGCTAGTCCGGCGAACCACACATTGCGTACGAATAGATCACCTGAAAACTTGTTCAAAGTCCTGCATTTCGGGCGAACCCAAGCTTTGTTTCTTACCCGACTGTAATTATACGCAACAGCCTGGTATTGTGTTCCCCATCACTGAGTGAGAAATCTGATCTGAATGACATATAAAAAGTGAAGATGCTTGCTTATGTTTCGCGATTTCGCATCCATTATCGGACGTTCACCCCGCATCCTTTTAATCTCTGGTGATCGTGCTAGATTTGTTATCATTTCAACACCCCATTAACTCGCTGGGAAACATGCTACCAGGTTTTTGATGAAGTTCTGGTTCGAGCACAGACGCCCATGTAAAAACGCAGCAAAGCAGATGCTGTGGCTCGTCACCTTGTGTGTTACGTCATCTTCGCTGTCTTTCCCGCACCCCTCTCCTCGGACGAGTCCATTAGTGTGGCTGTCTTTCCCGCACCCCTCTCCTCGGACGAGTCCATTAGTGTGGCCCGCCCGCAGTAGTGATACTTTTTTATTTGTCACTAGCACCTTTCCGAAATGCTGCAAAGTTGTTGAAAGCGGTAAAATGGTTTCCTCGCATGGCGCACGAATGAGAATACACTATTGTTGTATGTTATACCATTCACGCTTTTTACAGATAGGCATAGCGAAGCGTATTCAAAGGAAACATTCATGCAGAGCTTTGTATGGGTAGCCCCCTTGTCATGCAGTTTTCGGATATATGTGTGACAGCTACGTCATGATATAGTTTGTAAATGAGAGAGGATGCGCTCGATTATCAGACCCTATTTTTTCTCTCAGCGGTGTAACTTTGTTGATGGAATCGACATGATCATTTCCCACACGTTATGTAAAACAAATAATATTTTTGCACAGACAAAATACACAACCTCAAACAAGAAGGGCAAAGCCCATACAACTCACATGCTTGACCTTGACCTTTATATGACCTTGACCTGCAGGTGACCTTCAAGGTCAAGGTCAAACAACTAAACCTACCGATGACATCATACACTAAGAAATGCTTTACACTTTTTTCCTACCAAAATACATGTGACCTTGACCCAAGGTCAAGGCCATCCAAGGTCATGCAACACAAAGCTGTTCATTCAAGACATAGGAAGCACAATGGTGCTTATTGGCACTTTCTACCATGAGATATGGTCACTTTTAGTGGTTCACTACCCCATTTTGGTCACATTTCATAAGGGTCAAAGTGACCTTGACCTTGATGATATGTGACCAAATGTGTCTCATGATGAAAGTATAACATGTGCCCCACATAATTAATAAGTTTGAAACAGTTATCTTCCATAATTCAGGGTCAAGGTCACTTCAAAATATGTATACAATCCAACTTTGAAGAGCTCCTGTGACCTTGACCTTAAAGCAAGGTCAATCAAACTGGTAGAAGAGATAGGGATTACTTTGCCCTATATACCATATATAAGGCAGGTATCCAATCTCAAAAACTTCAGAGAAAATTGAGAAAATGTGAAAAATGACTGTTTTTTAGACAACATTTATGGCCCCTGCGACCTTACCTTGAAGCAAGGACAAGTCACCATGTATGTTTTTTGAGGCCTTGTCATCATACATCATCATGCCACATTCGGTATTGATAGACTTAATAGTCTCCGAGAAAAATCCAACGTTAAAGTTTTCGGACGCCCGGACGCCCGGACGCCCGGACGCCCGGACGGACGAAACGGGTGAGTACATAGATTCACTTTTGCTTCGCATGTGAGTCAAAAAGCTGGGCTGAAACATAATCTTTCTATAATATTTTTCACCGTTGACCAAAAATAACTATTAAAACAAAGAAAAATTTCTGATACATGACTCTCATGCCTACATTTGAGCCTATAATTGTTACCTAGTTGGTAGACAACATTTTCACCTTTGTTAAGTGTTCTTTGCGATGCAGTTCAGGGGATCAAAGTTTCTATATTTTAAAAAAACCACAACGTAGCAACCTTAGCCCACCAACTCAAAACTTTTGTCTTTTTCTTTAAGGGGGACATGTGGCCGGGTTTGAAGGGTGGGGAGATGAAGGTGGGTGGGGATGGGATGGGGGG
Source organism: Theodoxus fluviatilis (assembly GCA_034096865.1). Lineage (NCBI taxonomy): Eukaryota > Metazoa > Mollusca > Gastropoda > Cycloneritida > Neritidae > Theodoxus > Theodoxus fluviatilis. Next base: position 12,042 of record JAWQFJ010013477.1, on the reverse strand, counting down.
TGGGGGGTGGGGGTGGGGCTACAACCTACTTCCTCTCGTCTTCACAAGCAAAGATATAATGAGATGAAGCAGTCTGCCTCCAGTCCCATACCTTGGACCAGTCGTTGAGGCTGACGAAATGGGGAACTGCACACAGGATGCCAGAGACGCCGAAGATCATGGTGAGGGATGCCAAGACTACAGGAATGTGAGCCTTCCTCGCCATGTAGCTCATGATCAGTGTCGTCAACAGGTATCCGATGTCGTTACAGCTGAGAATGAAACCACTCACCTGCGGAAGACAAGAATGAAAGGAAGAGGTTTTGGAAGGCATAATTATCGCGTAGTCGGGAGTGTGTAGAGTTAGTGAAAGTGTCTTCATTGGCGAGCTTTAGAAGCCACGTTGAGGATATTCGTAAAGTTGCTGAAACAATCGTAACATTGACGATCATCGATATAGGTTTAGCTTTAGAAGCCATGATGGTAATATTCGAAATTTCGCCACAACAGTTGGAACACTGACATCCAGTGATACTGGTAAACTGTAGAAGCCAACATCTGAATACTCGTAAGGTTGCTGAAACAATAGCAACATTGACATTCAGTGATATTCGTGAGCATTAGAAGCCACGAGAAAGGTATTCGATAGGTTGAGAAGCCACTGCAACATTGACCTTTAGTGATGATTGTGACGCATAGAAGCCACAATCCTGAAGTGACGATGAAGAGGACTCCTGTGAAATTTCTCCTGGTCATAGCAAAAGTAAAATTAGAAGCTGAAGTTGCAAAAACTCGGGACTCATCATAGCAGTTTTTTGTTTTGGTGTAATCAGTGTGCTTTAGCCGGACCAATGTTATATGGTTGTAATACGGGTGTATTGTTACGAATCGAATGTGGCGAATGGTGGTGTGCACGTGGTTAGGTTTTGACTGGGATTATTTTTAGCATGAGTGGGTGACGTAGTGACTGAGGAGTGTTCACGGGTGAGCGAATGATCTGATTGATTGTATATTTGCCGAGTGAAAGCTGGATACGACACTCGAGCGAATGAACCCCAGGGTGACGGGTGAGTGCTTATTTTATCTGTATCCTTCTATATTGTAAATACCGCGGATGTATGATGATTGATTGTGAAGGAACGGATGAGTGAGTATGTGGTTTTTTTCAGGGTTCTTTGGATAGCGGAGCAGTGGAGCTTTCCGGGCGGGGGCCTGTCTGAAGACTGTCGGCGGGGGGCCGCTGAAGCTTGAGTGTATGAAGTCTGAGTGCCGGCAGGAGCCGCACGTCAGCACCTGTGAGCCCTGGTGTGGGACGGGCAGTGGAGTTTGTTTGCGTTTGAATACACCTTGTTGGAACTCTGTGCTGGCGTTTTGTGTTTCTTGTTTATTTTCATTTGTGCGGGCTAGGCAAACCCGAGGCCCAGTTAGCCTGTCCGTAGCTACGTAGGCGAACAACCTGCACTACATATCAACCCTGTATGCAGTAGTATAGTACCTGAGATATTGACTTTTTGGTTTCTTTCTGATGCGACTATCACAACAACAGACGGGGTGGTGGACAGTGGAGGTGAAATGTCAAATAGAAGAGAATCAGAAATACAAAACATAGGTCAATTCAGGTACTCACACACAGGTGAAGTAGGCAGGCTCGCCAGTTGTTACGGACAGGCTAACTGGGCCTCGGGTTTGCCTAGCCCGCACAAATGAAAATAAACAAGAAACACAAAACGCCAGCACAGAGTTCCAACAAGGTGTATTCAAACGCAAACAAACTCCACTGCCCGTCCCACACCAGGGCTCACAGGTGCTGACGTGCGGCTCCTGCCGGCACTCAGACTTCATACACTCAAGCTTCAGCGGCCCCCCGCCGACAGTCTTCAGACAGGCCCCCGCCCGGAAAGCTCCACTGCTCCGCTATCCAAAGAACCCTGAAAAAAACCACATACTCACTCATCCGTTCCTTCACAATCAATCATCATACATCCGCGGTATTTACAATATAGAAGGATACAGATAAAATAAGCACTCACCCGTCACCCTGGGGTTCATTCGCTCGAGTGTCGTATCCAGCTTTCACTCGGCAAATATACAATCAATCAGATCATTCGCTCACCCGTGAACACTCCTCAGTCACTACGTCACCCACTCATGCTAAAAATAATCCCAGTCAAAACCTAACCACGTGCACACCACCATTCGCCACATTCGATTCGTAACAATACACCCGTATTACAACCATATAACATTGGTCCGGCTAAAGCACACTGATTACACCAAAACAAAAAACTGCTATGATGAGTCCCGAGTTTTTGCAACTTCAGCTTCTAATTTTACTTTTGCTATGACCAGGAGAAATTTCACAGGAGTCCTCTTCATCGTCACTTCAGGATTGTGGCTTCTATGCGTCACAATCATCACTAAAGGTCAATGTTGCAGTGGCTTCTCAACCTATCGAATACCTTTCTCGTGGCTTCTAATGCTCACGAATATCACTGAATGTCAATGTTGCTATTGTTTCAGCAACCTTACGAGTATTCAGATGTTGGCTTCTACAGTTTACCAGTATCACTGGATGTCAGTGTTCCAACTGTTGTGGCGAAATTTCGAATATTACCATCATGGCTTCTAAAGCTAAACCTATATCGATGATCGTCAATGTTACGATTGTTTCAGCAACTTTACGAATATCCTCAACGTGGCTTCTAAAGCTCGCCAATGAAGACACTTTCACTAACTCTACACACTCCCGACTACGCGATAATTATGCCTTCCAAAACCTCTTCCTTTCATTCTTGTCTTCCGCAGGTGAGTGGTTTCATTCTCAGCTGTAACGACATCGGATACCTGTTGACGACACTGATCATGAGCTACATGGCGAGGAAGGCTCACATTCCTGTAGTCTTGGCATCCCTCACCATGATCTTCGGCGTCTCTGGCATCCTGTGTGCAGTTCCCCATTTCGTCAGCCTCAACGACTGGTCCAAGGTATGGGACTGGAGGCAGACTGCTTCATCTCATTATATCTTTGCTTGTGAAGACGAGAGGAAGTAGGTTGTAGCCCCACCCCCACCCCCCACCCCCCATCCCATCCCCACCCACCTTCATCTCCCCACCCTTCAAACCCGGCCACATGTCCCCCTTAAAGAAAAAGACAAAAGTTTTGAGTTGGTGGGCTAAGGTTGCTACGTTGTGGTTTTTTTATAAATATAGAAACTTTGATCCCCTGAACTGCATCGCAAAGAACACTTAACAAAGGTGAAAATGTTGTCTACCAACTAGGTAACAATTATAGGCTCAAATGTAGGCATGAGAGTCATGTATCAGAAATTTTTCTTTGTTTTAATAGTTATTTTTGGTCAACGGTGAAAAATATTATAGAAAGATTATGTTTCAGCCCAGCTTTTTGACTCACATGCGAAGCAAAAGTGAATCTATGTACTCACCCGTTTCGTCCGTCCGGGCGTCCGGGCGTCCGGGCGTCCGGGCGTCCGAAAACTTTAACGTTGGATTTTTCTCGGAGACTATTAAGTCTATCAATACCGAATGTGGCATGATGATGTATGATGACAAGGCCTCAAAAAACATACATGGTGACTTGTCCTTGCTTCAAGGTAAGGTCGCAGGGGCCATAAATGTTGTCTAAAAAACAGTCATTTTTCACATTTTCTCAATTTTCTCTGAAGTTTTTGAGATTGGATACCTGCCTTATATATGGTATATAGGGCAAAGTAATCCCTATCTCTTCTACCAGTTTGATTGACCTTGCTTTAAGGTCAAGGTCACAGGAGCTCTTCAAAGTTGGATTGTATACATATTTTGAAGTGACCTTGACCCTGAATTATGGAAGATAACTGTTTCAAACTTATTAATTATGTGGGGCACATGTTATACTTTCATCATGAGACACATTTGGTCACATATCATCAAGGTCAAGGTCACTTTGACCCTTATGAAATGTGACCAAAATGGGGTAGTGAACCACTAAAAGTGACCATATCTCATGGTAGAAAGTGCCAATAAGCACCATTGTGCTTCCTATGTCTTGAATGAACAGCTTTGTGTTGCATGACCTTGGATGGCCTTGACCTTGGGTCAAGGTCACATGTATTTTGGTAGGAAAAAAGTGTAAAGCATTTCTTAGTGTATGATGTCATCGGTAGGTTTAGTTGTTTGACCTTGACCTTGAAGGTCACCTGCAGGTCAAGGTCATATAAAGGTCAAGGTCAAGCATGTGAGTTGTATGGGCTTTGCCCTTCTTGTTTGAGGTTGTGTATTTTGTCTGTGCAAAAATATTATTTGTTTTACATAACGTGTGGGAAATGATCATGTCGATTCCATCAACAAAGTTACACCGCTGAGAGAAAAAATAGGGTCTGATAATCGAGCGCATCCTCTCTCATTTACAAACTATATCATGACGTAGCTGTCACACATATATCCGAAAACTGCATGACAAGGGGGCTACCCATACAAAGCTCTGCATGAATGTTTCCTTTGAATACGCTTCGCTATGCCTATCTGTAAAAAGCGTGAATGGTATAACATACAACAATAGTGTATTCT
>JAWQFJ010013477.1:0-2500 GCA_034096865.1 Theodoxus fluviatilis | reverse complement strand
GACCAGTTCTCCGTACTATACGCGGCATAGATATGAGGTCTTGAGGAACATGAAAGTGTAGAAAAAGCTCACCTGTTTACTTGTAAACGCTTTTGTAATGTGGAACACAGAACACCTAACAGTTTGGTCTATGGAGAAACAGAAAGGTTTCCACTTGCTATAGAAAGTACAATGAGAGCAATAAAATACTGGCTAAAACTTACTAAAATGACCGATAATAGACTACTGGTTGAAGATTTTAAAAATGGATGAAAGTAGATTGCCAAACAAAATGTACAAAATGATGCTATGTACATCCCATGATTGGGCCACTAAGGTTAAACGCATCTTGATCGATTGTGATTTGGAGAGGGTATGGACCGAACAGAGAGTCAGTGATGAGACTGCGTTTTTTAAGAGACTGAGGGAAAAACTGATGTACAAGTTCAGTACAGATTGGGAACAAAGAATACTGAAGAGTAACAGGTATACTTTTTACAGAGAGATCAAGAAGGGATGGGGTGTAGAGCAATATCTGTATGACATAGACAAAAAAATATTCAGGGATGTATTTATTAAATTCCGAATGGGTATTTCTGAGCTGTACATCCATAAATGGAGATACGTTCCTGATGCAGTAGCAATGTTGTGTCCTCTGTGTAGAGAAGAATTTGAAACTGAAACACATTTTCTTCTCAGATGTCCTGCATTGTACGATCTGAGAGAACACTATATTCTGAAATTCATAGACGTAAATTGCGACAACCCAACCGAATTCATCATGTCATCAAAGCAAAAGTATGTCATAAGATCGACAAGCATTTATTTGTATAAAGCACTTATGCGCAGAAGGGAAGCGATAGATTTGCCTGAACAGAATACTTTCTATACGGAGTAGATTGCAATGTAACCTGCCGAAGGAGAAAGTATCATTATATCTTTTGATTGAGTAGATTTCATGGTACACTGTATCATTTGAAAAGGGCCGGAGGCCTGATCAATAAACCATTCGTTCGTTCGTTCGTTCTTTCGTTCGTTCTCTCTCTCTCTCTCTCTCTCTCTCTCTCTCTCTCGTCCACTTTTATCATTCCATTCACTCCACTCCGCTCCACTTCACTCCCCTCAAGTGACTGCCCTAACACTACATGTAATGTACTCCACTCGCTCTGTGCACTTGCTCTCTCCTTTATTCATACACAGGAACTCACTAACATTTAAAGCCACGTTGGAAAGTTTCCATTGAACTGTGTCTTTCAGGCATCCATCATCGGGTCTCGGCATCTTTGGACCTGTCGTGGCCTTCACCTTGGGAGGGTTGTTTAGCCGTCTCTACGTCACACTGGAACGTGAGTCATGGTAGTGTTGTGTGTGTACGTGTGTATGTGCTTGTGTGTGTGTGTGTGTGTATATATGTGTGTGTGTGTGTGTGTGTGTGTGCGCGTGCGTGCGTATGTGTGTGTGTGTTCTATGTGTGTTTGTGTGCGTGCGTGTGTGCGTGTGCGCGCGCGCGTGTGTATGTGTTTGGGTGTGTGTGTGTTGTGTGTGTTTGTATGTGTGTGTGTGTGTGTGTGTGTGTAAGTGTGTCAGCGTGCCTGAGAGAGACAGACAGACACACACACGCACACACATACACACATACAGACAGACACACGCACACACAGATATAGATAGACAGACAGACAGTCAGACAGACAGACAGACAGACACACACAGACACACAGACAGACAGACCGACAGACAGACAGACAGACAGACAGACAGACAGACAGACAGACAGACAGACAGACAGACAGACAGACAGACAGACAGACAGACAGACAGACAGACAGACAGGCAGACAGACAGACAAACAGACAGACAGACAACAGACAGGCAGGCAGGCAGTCAGACAGACACAGACAGTCAGACACAGACACACACACACACACACACACACACACACACACACACACACACACACACACACACACACACACACACACAGAGAGACAGACAGACAGACAGACAGACAGACAGACAGACAGACGGATAGACAGACAGACAGACATACAGACAGACATACAGACAGACAGTGACAAAGAGAGAGAGAGAGAGAGAGAGAGAGAGAGAGAGAGAGAGAGAGAGAGAGAGAGAGAGAGAGAGAGAGAGAGAGAGAGTCCCAGTTGAATAATGATATTGAAAAAGGCATGAGATATATGTCGTATAGCTGTCTAAAAGCACCAGTGTCTTTTACAAACAAACAAGCAAGCAAACTCATTTTAGAGTTACAATTTTCTCCTAAACGGTACGACATAATTATTGCCACCAAACTTAGGTGAAGGGTAGGAGGTGGTTATGGACTTTTGTTGGTAAACTTCTATTTTTGACTATTCTCAGAAGTCAAGGATACGGCTGGGTCAGGTTCTAGGGGAAAAGACGGTAACATTTGCATTATTCTCACAAGCGATGCCAGTCGTTGTGAGCAAAACTGGTCTCACGTTAGATAGTGGCTTGAGTTTTCTAATTATCGCTTTGTATGTAT
>JAWQFJ010013476.1:60000-72500 GCA_034096865.1 Theodoxus fluviatilis | reverse complement strand
TTCCGTTTTTCCGTGATCAATAAAGAAAAAGCTTTGCCATAACTTCACCGAGACGATGACATCACAACCTTCTAAAGGTTACCTACCGAACTTTGAGTGCGTTTGTCCTTGTCATAGGCCTACATGAATGGATTGCTAGGTCATAGGCCTACATGAATGGATTGCTAGGTCATAGGCCTACATGAATGGATTGCTAGGTCATAGGCCTACATGAATGGATTGCTAGGTCATAGGCCTACATGAATGGATTGCTAGGTCATAGGCCTACATGAATGGATTGCTAGGTCATAGGCCTACATGAATGGATTGCTAGGTCATAGGCCTACATGAATGGATTGCTAGGTCATAGGCCTACATGAATGGATTGCTAGGTCATAGGCCTACATGAATGGATTGCTAGGTCATAGGCCTACATGAATGGATTGCTAGACGACGTTCCTGATGCTCTTCCTGCAACACTTCATTGACCTGGCCCTCGGTAGCTACAGCGCACGCTTCATGTAGCACTTCCAAGCGTGGCCAACAGCAATCCACTAATCGATGAAATGTATTGACCTAATTTCACGACTTTTTAAATACAAAATAATGTAAATGTTTTTGTTGGTAGGACCACTGCATCCGAGCATGCGTGCCGGGGCAGTAAAGCAGAAGGCGTGTAACTCTTCGTCCGCATTTGAGTCCGATTTTATTTTATTCTATTGGCATTAGTTTGCACTAAAAATATATGAATTTGGGTTGAAACATCAGAAGGCATCTTTATTTGAATTTTTAATGACCAAATAATCACGTGAAGCTATTTTAAAAACCATATAATCTTCAGAAACCAATCGGCGACTGCCCCAAACAGGTGCAAGCAGCCCGGATGTACAGTGTACCTGTCAAGCTCTACCGAGGCCGCGTGGGGCCGTCGCACAGAGTGAAAAGGAAACATGGCCTGTCTCTTTCCCTGATCCAGAATGTTTTTGTTTCACCTGAGGTGCTCGCACACGGTGAAAAGGAAACATGCTCTGTCTCTTTCCCTGATCCAGAATGTTTTTGTTTCACCTGAGGTGCTCGCACACGGTGAAAAGGAAACATGCTATGTTTCTTTCCCTGATCTGGAATGTTTTTGTTTCACCTGAGGTTTTTGCACACTGTGAAAAGGAAATATGCTCTGTCTCTTTCCCTGATCCAGAATGTTTTTGTTTCACCTGAGGTGCTCGCACACGGTGAAAAGGAAACATGCTATGTTTCTTTCCCTGATCTGGAATGTTTTTGTTTCACCTGAGGTTTTTGCACACTGTGAAAAGGAAATATGCTCTGTCTCTTTCCCTGATCCAGAATGTTTTTGTTTCACCTGAGGTGCTCGGACACGGTGAAAAGGAAACATGCTATGTTTCTTTCCCTGATCTGGAATGTTTTTGTTTCACCTGAGGTTTTTGCACACTGTGAAAAGGAAATATGCTCTGTCTCTTTCCCTGATCCAGAATGTTTTTGTTTCACCTGAGGTGCTCGCACACGGTGAAAAGGAAACATGCTATGTTTCTTTCCCTGATCTGGAATGTTTTTGTTTCACCTGAGGTTTTTGCACACTGTGAAAAGGAAATATGCTCTGTCTCTTTCCCTGATCCAGAATGTTTTTGTTTCACCTGAGGTGCTCGCACACGGTGAAAAGGAAACATGCTATGTTTCTTTCCCTGATCTGGAATGTTTTTGTTTCACCTGAGGTTTTTGCACACTGTGAAAAGGAAATATGCTCTGTCTCTTTCCCTGATCCAGAATGTTTTTGTTTCACCTGAGGTGCTCACACACGGTGAAACTTATGCTTGTTAAACAAATCAATTGTCTCCACCCATTGCCATATATGGTTACCCGCGTCATCATTGGAGATGTCTCCTGCACAGCAATGATGGCAGTCAGCGACGTAATAATTACTACTGCTACCACTGGGACCTTCTTGCAGGAGAATGATACAAGATGAAGATGAGCGAAAGGGTGTGCGAATGGCTGCTGAGCTGGGCGCTCACTCCTCGAATCATTGGGCTATATGATACGCCTTGTAGTATCACGTATATGTGTGCCGCTGACCTTCAACTTGTAGCCTACATCGACGCGCATTTCGATTTAAATAATGTAGCGATTAAAATAAACTATTAATGCATTCTACGCAGAGTTCTGAGAAACCAAAACTATCATTACCTTCGCCAAGGTAGTAATGTTCTTGGTCGGTAGGTTGATTGATGAGTAAGTTGTTCTGTGTGCAAAAAAAATCCACAAATTCCGAACGGATTCTGATTAAATTTGTGCAAGTCAGGGTTTTATCCAACGAATAATTCATTTCAAGTTGGAGTTTATCTGTTATCTCATTTCTGAATTACAGTCATAAAAGGAAATTTAATCGCAACGCCGTAGACCGGGTTTAACTGTAAACTGTTGCACGCCATACCAAAAAAAACGTGAGAAATGCGTGAATATGAATTAATCACGACGTTCAACACCAAAACACACACGCACACACACACACACACACACACACACACACACACACACACACACACACACACACACACACACACACACACACACGAAATCAACCTTTTTTTCATAAACAAGGTTCAAAACATGTTATTCTCAATGTCCAACTGCACATTCTTCAAGAGATATAGAAACAATCATAGAAAGAGACGCTTGCATAATTGTAAAAACTGTTCCAACAAACATTTAAACTATGAATCACCATCACATTAAGGAACAATTTATTGTATTGTCTTAGCCAAATAGACCCTTACAACAAGAACAAAAGTGTGCGCATGCGTACTGTCCTTCTTTTGCTCGATCAGTTACCGCGCAATTCATTTGCTATCAGTTTGTCCTCAGTCAAACCTGCACTGCATATTTTTGTTAGTTGGTAAAAACTGAAAGAAAAGATGAAATGATCAGCTTGCACCGTAAGACTTGAAAAATGCCAACTTCGGCAAGAATTACGCGAAAAACGTAAAAGTTGACAAGAATGCGAAGATAAATTATTTCCAGCAATTTCATTAAATTGTGCACGTCTGCCGGTTACGGCTTTGGGACACTCGCCTTGATCAGCATGTTTTGTTTACAAATTGTGTAAGGGTATGTGTGCAAATTATAAATGATAGCTTATCCAGTATAAATGTATTTTAAAATTTATAATCGTATTCAAATTATCGTCATGCTTTGATGGAATTTGTTACCATCATCGACTGATCTCCATTTTTCTAAAAGTACGTACACATGCATACGTCTTCTCCTATGAGCCCTTCGAGTTCGAAACTTACAAAGATGGCGGAAGCTACGATTATTAGCTTGACCCCGGAGAACCCGTCTCCGGTCGTTGCTTGGACGGTGTTGGACTTTTGACTACATAATGCTTGGAAGCAAGCATGCACCACCATTTTGTCCAAATCTTTCCGATAGTTGCTCGGTCGATTTTGGACTTTTTAGTAAGCTCCATCACGCTTGTAAGCATACATACACGTCCAATAAATGTGTTAGCATTCGCAAACAAGCACAGTCGAGCAAATAATCACACGCAAGCGCTTGCTCATGTTCACTTTTCTCATCGTTCCTCAACAGTACAAAGATATAAGAGTTCCTGATAGATTAAAATGGCAGACTGCTTTAGACGTGAAAATACCGCGTGTTCGGTCCATAGGCGATGCCGCCGTCGAGGACTAAATATGAATTTCGAAAAGACAGATCAACAACAAGTAGGTCGACGTATCAGGTGAATGACGAGACTTGAAAATATCTTCAGATTTCTTCAGATTTCTGCTGGCGTGCATGTAGATACCAGCCTATCAAGTTTAATAGATTTCGAAGCGAGGGGGATTCCTTGTTCCTACGATGAAAATGCCTGACCCAACTCAGCATGTTTATAGGGATGCGAGGTACATCACAATCATTCTTTCATTACTGGAGTTCAAGACACATTTTGATATGGAAGCACTTTCATAGGGCAATCATGTATAATAGATATGAAACCAATGTAGTGAAAATGTCTAAATGGACAAATCTACTTCCGTCTTTTTTAGTTCACCGTTTTATCGAAGTGATGCATCGTCTGCTGAGAAACACGTGGACACACAGGAACTTGAACTTTTCTTTAGAACAGCCGCGCCCTCATACATGACAAAGCAAGCAATGAAACGAGAGGTGGCATCATTTGATGGACAGGCAGACTGCGTCTAAGACAATACACTTGTGCTCCAGAGCTCCATCTCACTGAAAAACCAACGGCACACAAACCGACAGCATTTGGAAACGTGCCCTTTTTGTGCGGATGCTGAAAATGAGAAACGTTTCCTCTTGCATTGCCTTCTCTATGGTGAACGTGGGATCAAGCACCTGAAGCGAAAGTCAAGGTAACGTCCAGGAGGACTGCTTTCATCCGATAGAGGTAGCAGATCCCCAGACACTCGGACACATCAGGAGAGCTGAGAGATCTGGCACTCCCGCCTGTAAAGTATACCTTTTCCGCTCCGTACAGCTTGCGACCGGAAGTCACGAAAGTCATCTCCCCTTTTTTGCTTTCTTGTCTCCTGAGCACTGAATTTCGCGGATCTACCGGACACAATGTGCAAATTAAATGTGTTTGTGAAAACGAGACAAAAGTGCAAAAAAATTACAAACTGATATTTCAACCACAATGTTATTTGTTTAATCATGTATATTACAGGGGGGAAAGCATGGTCACAGAATAAATCTGGACTTTTTTAAAACTGTGATTTAAATTTGCAAACATTTATTGTTTAATTAACATGGAGTACTGAGGAATTTTTCGGCGTTTACTCAAAATGTTCTTGGGTGCATTTCGCCTCATTTGCCTTGCACGGTCACATTTGTTGTTCTCCAGGGAGGTGACGTGAGGTGGCGTGAGGTGACGTGAGGTGAGGTGGCGTGAGGTGAGATGAGGTGACGTGAGGTGAGATGAGGTGAGATGACGTGAGGTGAGATGAGGTGAGGCAAGGTGACGTGAGGTGAGGTGAGGTGACGTGAGGTGACGTGAGGTGACGTGAGGTGAGGTGACGTGAGGTGAGGTGAGGTGACGTGACGTGAGATGACGTGAGGTGTCGTGAGGTGTCGTAAGGTGACATGAGGTGACGTGACGTGAGATGACGTGAGGTGACTGTTACGGACTGGCTAACTGGGCCTCAGGTTAGCCTAGCCCACACAAATGAAAATAAGCAAGAAAAACACAAACACCATCACATAGTTACAAATGAGTGTATTCAAACACCCAACACCACCCAACTGCCCCGTCCCACACCAGGGCTCACGGGCGCTGACGTGCGGCCACCGCCGACACACCGCCTCAGACACTCTAGCGGCCCCCGCCGACTATCTCGCTGCAAGCGCTCATAGGGCCCCCGTTCAACTGACCCGAGCAGATTTGCAACAAGCTGGGCGCGTCATGCTCCAACGCCATAGCACAGCTAACGTCAGGCTTTGGTTCCCGACCACCAGACGAAGCAAATTCCCGAGAGTCTCCACACGGCACCACGACACAAGATGCCTAAACCTGGCCCTCTGGGACGGGTTTCGTCGGACACTCCTGAATCTTATGGCCCTCCTCCCCGCAGTACCAACACGTGACTTCCTATCTGGAGATTGGGACCGCTCTGTGTCCGTACGCCTTCCCCTGTAGAGCCCTCTGCGGGGTCCTGGACGGAAAAATGCTCGACCCCTCTGCACCCCTTGGGAGTTTGGTCGCAAAAACACAGGTGCCTCCACGGGTGTAGCAACCCCGGCCGACCACACATCCGCGGAAGCCTTGGCAGACATAGACTGAGAGGGATGAGCCTCTCGATACCTTTCCGCATCGGTCGCCAAGTCTTGCACAGACCCGTAGTATCTCTCCTTTAGAAAGGTGACCAAACTGGCCGAGCAAGAAGCGAGAATCTGATCCCTCACGGCCAGATTGAGGACGCCTTCAAAGGTTTTCTCGACCCGAGACAGGTCTATTCACCGATCCAGGAGATGTCTCAAATGACTTAAATACGTCAGCATACTTTCGCCCTGCTGAGGCTTCAAGGCGCGGAAGCGAGACCGGTAACCCTCTGCGGAGCACTGGAAAGTGCGTAACAATGCTTTTTTGAGCTCGTCATATGAGAGAGACTCTCGCAATGATAGCTCATGGTAGGTGTTGAGAGCTTTGCCCTTCAAAAGAGAGGGGAGCAGCGTAGCCCAGTCCCGTCTATCCCATCCCACTGCAGCAGCGTACTGCTCAAAACGGAATAGATAGCTGTCCATCTCATCCGTTTTGTCACCAAAGTACGGCAATTTTGGACTTGCCGCAATTTTTTTTGAAGAAGTGGAGGCAACCTCCTTGCCCACTCTTAGTTTCTCCAATTCAAATTGCCTCTCTCGTTCTTTCTCGCGCTCTTCCCGCTCACGCATTTTCTCGCGCTCTTCCCGCTCTTTCTCGCGCTCTTCCCGCTCACGCTCTTTCTCGCGCTCTTCCCGCTCACGCTCTCTCTCGTTCTGCCTCTCTTCTCTCGCCCGTTCTTGTACATATCTCGTCATGTCCAGACCCTCCAATCCCAGACTTCCAGCCTCCATTTAATACAAATAGAATGGGTCAACCCTAGCCAGTGGGTCAACCTTGGTTGGCTTCTCTTCCATGTCAAATTATCGCAATATAATCCAAATTATTCAATACTACTCAGTGCACAACCCCTGCAAATTCCCTACCACAATTCAAGTTTGACAAGCCAACATAACAGCGCGCAAATGCCCCCCCCCAAAAAAAAATAAAATAAAAAATACAAACACAAAAAAACACAACCAAAAACCAAAAAACCACAATCGTCCGAACAGACACTTCCCTCAAACACTGAAGGTACACCCGTAGAACAATTCCAGCATGCAAGTTGTCGGAGCCCCAACTCAAAACATGAAAAAATACAACTTGCCGATTGTCCGAGACGACAGTTCACTTATCACACATTTCCGAGCATTTGAAACGCAACTATAACAGCGCACAAATGGCCAATTCAAAAAACAAAGCAAAACAAAAACAACCCCCAAAAACCAAGCAATGCATATCACTCAATCGTCCCAACTGACACTTCCCTCAAACACGGCAAGTACACCGGCAGAACAATTCAAGCATGCAATTGCGAAATCAACTGAACAAAGCACCGCATCAACTCAATCATAGATCACATAACTTCAATCAAAATTATCCCCCCTTCCAAAGCATGCACTGAAATTACTGAACCAATCAGGAAATCCATTACCTCACAGCGCCCACAATATCAATTCAAAAATCATCACACAATACCACGCATGCCATTGTGAACTCGCTGAGCCAACCGGAAAATCAAATAAATCAGATTGCACACAATATCAATCACAATTCACAGCATGCAACCGTGCAATCACCGAGCACAGCACAAAATCAAATCAATCACAGGGCAGATAATATCACCAACAAAATTACCCCCCCAATCCAACGCATGCAACTTACTGAGCAAAGCCAGCAATCAACTCCCTCACAGAGCACATAATAGCACAGAATAACAATCAAAATTATCACACAATCCAACGCCTGCAACTGTGAACTTAAATCACATTCACACGCCGAGCATACACATCACAATATTGGCCCTCGCCACCCGAAATCCAATCAACTTGGTCTTAAAACAAACACTGTCAAATTCAGGCCCTCACACAACAGGTGAAGTAGGCAGGCTCGCCAGTTGTTACAGACCGGCTAACTGGGCCTCAGGTTAGCCTAGCCCGCACAAATGAAATAAACAAGAAAACACAAACACCAGCACAGTGTTATAAATGAGTGTATTCAAACACCCAACACAACCCAACTGTCCCGTCCCACACCAGGGCTCACAGACGCTGACGTGCGGCCCCCGCCGACACACCGCCTCAGACACTCCAGCGGCCCCCGCCGACTATCTCGCTGCAAGCGCTCACAGGGCAACAGTCTTCGCTCCGGGCCCCCGCCAGCAAAGCTCCGAGCCTCAGCCAATGTCTCTGGGACTCGTACCATACCGAAGAACTCTGGAAATAACACACAAAATCACTCATCCATTCCTTCCCTAGCAATCATCGTACATCCGCGGTATTTACAAGGTAGAAGGATACAGATAAAATCAGCACTCACCCGTCGCCTTGGGGTTCATTCGCTCGAGTGTCGTACACAGCTTCCACTCGGCAAATATACAATCAATCAGATCATTCGCTCACAGGTGAACACTCCTCAGTCACTACGTCATCACTCATGCTAAAAATAATCACAGTCAAAACCTAGCCACGTGCACACACCATTCCGCACATTCGGTTCGTAACAGTGAGGTGAGGTGAGGTGACGTGAGGTGACATGAGGTGACGTGAGGTGAGATGAGGTGAGATGAGGTGAGATTACGTGAGATGACGTGAGGTGACGTGACGTCAGGTGAGATGAGGTGAGATTACGTGAGGTGACGTGAGGTGAGGTGAGGTGACGTGAGGTGACGTGAGGTGACGTGAGGTGAGATGAGGTGAGATGAGGTGAGGTGAGGTGAGGTGAGATGAGGTGAGATGAGATGAGATGAGATGAGGTGAGGTGAGGTGAGGTGAGATGAGATGAGATGAGATGAGGTGAGGTGAGGTGAGGTGAGGTGAGGTGAGGTGAGGTGAGGTGAGATGAGGTGAGGTGAGGTGAGGTGAGATGAGATGAGATGAGATGAGATGAGATGAGATGAGATGAGGTGAGATGAGGTGAGGTGAGATGAGGTGAGATGAGATGAGATGAGATGAGATGAGATGAGATGAGATGAGATGAGATGAGATGAGATGAGATGAGATGAGGTGAGATGAGGTGAGATGAGGTGAGATGAGGTGAGATGGTGAGTTGAGGTGAGGTGAGATGAGGTGAGATGACGTGAGATGACGTGAGATGAGGTGAGATGAGGTGAGGTGAGGTGAGGTGAAGTGAGGTGAGATTAAATGAGGTGAGGTGACATGAGGTGAGGTGACATGAGGTGAGGTGAGGTGACGTGAGATGAGATGACGTGAGGTGAGGTGAATGTGTCGATAGCAACGAGAGAGGAAACTAAATTAACAAGTTTTAAGCACACACAAAAACAAGAAAGAGGCGACTCGCGTGACTTCCGGCGGCAATGTTTGTGGAGCAGGATGTAGACACGACTTCGCCGCCATCGACTCCGCTGGGCCAGCGCTCTGTTCAGCCTTTGCAAGGGAGACCACTCCTTGCGCATGCCGCACGGCAGAGCCCCAGAGGGTATGGATTCGCATCGAAACACATCGAACACGTTCAGATATGAGCGTTCATTGCAAGCGTTCATGTGGACCGGTTTAACAAGGTGAAAAGTTCTGGGCTTCTCGAGCGCTCGCTGTGAGGGTTTCGATAGTTAACGATACGAATCGCTACGCATTGGGGTATGCGCCTGTGGCGACAGTTTCCCCTGCCCACACTGGCTAACGTGGTGTGCCGAGAAGTGACACTGCACTATAACATCAGCCTCGTGTTACCTATTGGGGATTTGAGTCATGCTTGCATATAAAATATGACAGAACGAATTCCCTCAATGGTGCAATAGTATGAAAATGTGATCCTTGACAACAAAAACAAAGGGAAAAACAGTGTGCATTTAAAGACACACATACCCTTGTAACTTGCATTTGATAGAAATGTTTGTGAAGTTTTCTGACAATACCCGAGGATAGCGGCAAAAAACCCTCACCGGAGCGAGGCAACCAACGATCTATAGAGGAAGAGGCCCCTTCAACAAGTGTTTTGGCCCTTTGCACTTCCTGACATTCTGGGAGAGGGCCACACCCAGTTATACATGTAGTTCCAGGTGCCCGTGTGCTGCCCGTGTGTTTTGGCACGCCTTGCGTGCATCATGGGTCAGAAACTGCCTGCCTCCGCTATTGTCGAACAGTAGGGCTCTGGTCTCCGGTGTTCCGGCTGGTCCAGCATGATAGCTTCTCTGCTGACTCTGCCATTGTCCTCGCCACCTTTGTGCATTGACTGTTGGTGAGGGCAAGTTGCCTACAAGTGTGGTGGACTGTGTGGCCTTCAAAACCTCGGCAGCAAGGACAGTGGTTTTGATGCCCTGCATAGGTGGAAGACTGGGATGTGTCCGAGGAGACGCTCTGGGCTTTGGTGAGATCAAATCGGTGACTGCACCGATGGAGACGGCCCTCTTGATGGACGCACGATAGCGTGATCTGTCACTGGTGCAGACCTCGAGCTTTATTAGGGGCATGCCGCAGTGCTGGAGGTGTGCTTTCGCACAGTCCCCAAATCTCTTTCTGGTACGGCCTTGCCTGTAGGGTCCTTTGATGAAACTCCATATACGACTCGTTTGGAGAGTCCAGACTCGTCCATCCGGATAATGATGAGACCGGTCCATTGCACCTGGCCTCCGAGGATCATACACTCCGTTATACAAAACAGAACAGGACATTTGTAGCGCTTGGATGAATGGGAAGCAAGACCCAGCTCTTACTCTCTTAGCTTTCCCTCGGACGGTGGTCGGCAGAACTCAAAAAGAACAGAGAGAGCTGTCGCGAGCAACATTGGCGTCTGTGTGGTGTTACTGCTCAGAATAGATGCTTGCTCGAGAAACCAGAAGGGATAGAGGCAACGTTTCAAGCAATGTTAAGGTAAGTAGTCCCCAGTATAAAAAAGTTATTTCTGTGAAATATCGTCACAGATATGTTTTTTATGTTACTTGCTAGTAAATGCAATGTGAAATATGACTGTATGCTTTGTTTCTGAAGGAAATAGGTATCTTATAGTTTAAAATTGGAAGGAAATGTCATTTGTCATAAATGAGGTATGAGAACTTCAAATGCAATGTTCTCACTTTCCAGGCTTTCACTGCTTTATGTTAGATTTTAGACGTCTTATCTCTGTGCTCTGAGGTTTGACTTCCTTGAAACGCAGCATTTTTTGGTTCATATCGCCTGCTTCATTAGATTTCTGATAACAAAACTGAACCTTCCTGTATGTCAAAGTTACAGAATCTTGAATATGTAATTAACGACTCAATTAATGTAACTTGAGTGCTGCGTTTGACACAATAGATCATGGAATTCTTCTCTCCCGTCTAAGACATGTTTTTGGCATTCATTGACAACACAGCACTCTCCTTCCTGAAATCATATATCTCAGAACGTAGGCAGACTGTTTTGATCCAGGGTATTGCTTCTGATCCTGCCCCGCTAAATTACGGAGTCCCACAGGGCTCGGTTCTGGGTCCTCTGCTGTTTCTACTGTACACCCAACCACTTTCCAACGTAATTGACAGTCATTCATTCTCTCACAGTGAATTTGCTGATGACACGCAACTCTACAACTCCACTCATCCCAGTCAAATCCAACTTCTTCTCTCTGCAAGTGAACTTTGTATTTCTGATGTGAAACAGTGGATGACACAGAACAAACTCAAACTTAATGATTCAAAGACCGAAGCTCTCCTGGTTGGCGGTAGAGGCGAATTCGATCAGGCCCTGAAACTAACCATAGGCCAGAGTGAGATAGAATTCTCAAAGTCTGTTAGGAACTTAGGTGTCATGTTCGATGATGATCTTTCTATGAGAGTTCATGTGAACAAAGTTTGCCAGTTAGCTTACTACGAGTTAAGGAAAATTGGCACTATTCGTCACTATCTTTCACAACAGGCCACTCAAACCCTTGTCACTTCCCTTGTTCTGTCCCGTCTTGATTATGGAAATTCTCTTCTTGCCGGCATTCCTGGCACTCTGCTAAACAAACTGCAAAAAGTCCAAAACACTGCTGCTAGATTAATCTTTAGATGTCCCAAGAGAACTCCCACATCCAAACTCCTTCGTGCACTGCATTGGCTCCCCGTCGCTCAGAGGATAGAGTATAAGCTAGCCATTATGTGTTTCAACTTCTTCAATCAAACTGCACCACACGCACTCAAAGAAATTCTCACTGTCTACACCCCCGCTAGAAATAACCGTTCAGCTGCAGACACCAAAACGTTAAATGTCCCCCGTCGCAAAAAGATAACCCAAGGACAGCGAGCTTTTTCCTACATCGGCCCTGTAACATGGAATAGCCTACCTTTCCCTGTCCGTCACTCTAATTCCATGTCCCAGTTCAAAACCTCCCTCAAGACACACCTGTTCCGGTCAGTCTTTCCTGACGAGCAGTGAAGGCGCCTCTTTTATGTTTCGTGTTTTGCCTGCTACTTAATTGATTGTATTGTATTTAATTTTTCTTTTTATTTCAATTGTATAGTATGTGAGTGTTAGAATGCTTTGTATGAGTGTAGACTTTATCATTGTACACGCCATGAGCTTGCCTATTAGGGAAGGTATGTGCGTTAGAAATAGTCTGTATTATTATTATTATTATTATTATTAACTTCATATGTGAAATTGTGTTAAAATGAAATGCTCAGAGTAGTTGTCATTATTCTGGATCAGGACATGCTATCCTAGGTACTGTACGTCTGTGCAAAATTATAAGCTTTTATCATTAGCTCCTTTTC